>JABUQX010120602.1:0-15000 GCA_015478945.1 Trachelipus rathkii | reverse complement strand
TATATATATATATATCTCGAAGCGTTGAAATTACCTCCATTTTTAATGGTAGCGCCTTTTCTTTATTGCGTTCATTTCTTTACACACTTCATCTCTGGCAACAATTACTGACCACCATTTATTCAAATATCGATTATACACATACTTAAAGTTATACACAAACCACCCTCTTCTTGGACAACACCTTAATACAACCCTACTACTCATATCCCTATGTGTTGGGGGAGAAAGAATTGCCCGAATCTGTAATGGTCCTGCGCTGGCGTAAGAAAGGCGAATTGAAGGGGGACGGTGGCTGTTGGGTTGGCTGCCACTACCACCTATCTCTCTTGCTAGGAATGCTGATGCACGCCGCGGGGCATGGTCGTGATCGCCGTAAAGGCATGTTCTAATTTACGGCAATTTAAAGAGATTTTGGGTCAACCGAAATTTTTATGAAAATACCCAAATGTTGAGGAGCAAGATGTTTTTCGAGATGTACTGTATGGATAAACGGCAAATTATCGATTTGTCGCCTTACTAAACAAAGATTGAAAGGAACGGTAAAAGAGTTGGACTTGGACTGTTGAATGTTTGTGTGTCTTTGTGTGAGGAAGGATGAGCGAGGGGGGGAGAAGGAGTTTCAAATTTGATGAGTTGACTTGTGGTCAGAGCTATCGGTTAGACTTTGTGTGTGTGAGTTCCTAGTCTAACGGTTGTCTAAATTTAAGTTTGAATAGGTCAAGGTATGTGTGGGTGTGCGTATGGTCCATCTGAGGGAAACATTGAAGAGAGTACGATTTTTTGGGATAATCTGAATGATGCTTTGAATAGGGTAAGTAGGAGCTTCAGATTGATAGTGTTAGAGGACCTGAATGGTTGGATAGCGTCGATCAAAAGGGTATGTTAACAGGTGAATTTTGAGGTTGTTCGGGATAAAATGAGAATGTAGAAGGTGAAATTGATATCGTGTAAGGAGAGCAGGAATGTGTGTAAGTATACTTTCTTTAAACACAAGAGTATCCATAAGTATACTAGAGTTGGTGTAGGTAGAGATGGTACCGAAGTGAAAAGTATGAATAATTTTGTGTTAATGTTGAAGTATGTGTTGGATGTTAAATCAGTGAGGGGTTTAGGAATGGGATTATCGGATCATTATGTTGTTCTATGTAAAATTAAGTTAGGGCGGGCTTGGATGGAGAGAGTGATACGGAAGGAAGTGGGTAAAATTAAGAGTGAGAAGTTAAGTGAACAAGGTAATAAGGATAAGTATGTAAGAGCGCTCGCAAATAAATCAGTTGAATGTGAACAAGTTGAAACTGAACAATCTTGGGAGCAAATGAAGGAAGTAATTGTTAGCAGTGCAAAAGAAGTATGTGGATGTGCTAAAGTAGGAAGTAAGAATGTTAACAGTGAGTGGTGGAATGAAGAGGTGATGCAAGCGGTTAAAAGTAAAAAAAGAAGCGTGGTGGAATGTAATAAAAGGCAAGATGATGACAGTTTCAAACGAGTGTTGGAATTTATATAGGAGGAAAAAAGAATACTAAAAAATCATACGTAGGAGAAAAAGAGGTAAATAAACGTTTGGAGGGGCATGAATTGGTGACTTTACAAGGGAAATAGAAGCTCTTTCTGGAAGGAAACGCGAAAGGTTAAGAATGAGAATAAGGGGAACCTGCTTAGAATAATGAATAGTAGGATGGTGCTTTTGTAACTGATGAAATGGATGTGAGGGGAGTGTGGAAAGAACACTTCGAAAATCTTTATAATAATAACAGTAATGAAGAGATAATAGTGAATGTGTGTGGGTTTGATGGTAGAAGAAGGATAGGATAGGTTATTTTGGGATGAGGTTATTGCCAAGAAGGAGGTGAATGGAAGAGGTGAGAAGTTAAACGAATGAGGTAAATCTGCAGTATAGATGGAAATTACAGGTGAATTGATCAAGAACGGAAGCGAGATCGTGATTGATTGGATTTGGAAGTTGTGTAAATAAGCGTTTATGGAGGGTATATAGTGTCCAAGGGATGGAGGAGAAGCAGTAATAGTACCCCTTTATAAATAGAGGTAAGGGAGATAAGGGGAACTGTGGAAATATAGGGAAATTAGTTATTGAGTGTTATAGTGAAGATATATGCTGGTTTTTGGTCGAAAGAGTGCGTCGAGTTGACTGAAGACTGATTGGTGAGGAACAAGTGCGTTTAGGGTGGTAGAGGATGTTGTGGATCAATCTTTTACATTGAAGCAATGATTGAGAAAATGAGGGAGAGAAGAATAAATTGTCTTTAGGTTTATGGATTGCACAGGTGCTATGATAGGTTTAATAGGAATCTATGGCAAAGGTGTGTTAGTGATATATAGTGATGGTGGTTGTAGGCTTCTGAATGGAATAGAAAGTATGTATGAGGATAGTGAGGCGTGTTGTAAGAATAAATGGTCACAAGGTGTGATTGGGTTAGTATTTACAGAGGGAGTGAGACAGAGTTCGTGTATATGTCTCCCTTGGAATTATTCAATTTGATATATGGATTGGGGCTTATTGACAAGGAATATAGAGGTTGGTGGGGTGGCAGGAATGGTGTGTAGAAATAATTGGGAATGAATATGAGTGAGAGGGGTGCCTACTATTAGGATGCAGGATGATGTGGTTCTTTGTGAGCGAATCTGAAGAGAAGTTTGAGAGGATTGGTAGAGGAGATTGGCAGGGTGTTTGTAAAAGGAGGGGTTTGAAAGTAAACGTAAGGAAAGAGTAAAAGGTTCATGGTTAGTGAGTAGAGGACGTCGCTCAGTTGTGAAGCATATGTTGATGACGTGAGCAGCTGGAACAAGTTGTCTGGGTTAAATATTTGGGTTATCATGTGGAATGAGAGGGAACGGGACGACCTGCAAAGTTTTCAGTAGGAAAGTCTAGTGAATGGCAGTAAGGTTGCTGGTGCAATTAAGCGTTGGTGAATGTAAAAGGACTAGTCTGGAGTTGCGCTAGGGTCTTGCATCGAGGGTATGTTGTACCTGTGTTATTGGTATAGTAGTGAGACATGGTCTGGAATAAAGAAGTATAATCTAAAGTTCAATAGTGTTATGGATGGTCATCTTTTGGGGCATTGCTAGGTGTGAGAAGAATTGATAAACATTGGAATGAACGTATTATAGAGGTTGTGTGGTGTGAAGAAGGGTAAACGAAGGGAATAAATGAAAGTATGTTTAGATGTCGTTGGTCATGGTTGGAAAGTGTATTGAATGATAGTCGGTCTGGCGTTAAGCGGATGCAAGGCAAAAACAAAACAAAAAAAAAAAGGGTTAAGCGGATGTATAGTGGTGAGTGTGTTGGGAACCGACCGGCTGGGATACCGAAGAAAAAGTGGATTGAGTCAGTAAAGGAATGTCCGCAGGAGAGAAATGTGAGTTTGGCAGAGGCGAGAAGAAAAGTGCATGATAGGAGAGAATGGAGGGGTTTTGTGAGGGGATATGGCTGTGTCCCACCTGGGCCAGGGGATGAACCCTGCACTTGACGATTTACCATAGTGAGGATCCGTCCCGGTCCCGTGAAGCTCTAGGGTGGATTTTCTGACTGCGACGAGTTCTTATTAATTAATGGTACAGAGGGGGCGGTAAGGCCGAGCTTTCTTTTCGACTTTGTCATTTTCTTCTACTGCTTTTCTTTTCCGATAAATGTACGCACCTTACCCCCAGTCTTGGGGATAAAAGGTTGATGAAGAAGAAGAATATATATATATATATATATATATAAGATATTATATATATATTATATATATTATATATATATATATATATATATATAATTACATATATATATATTATATATATATACATATATATATATTATATATATATATATATATATTATATAATTATATATATATATTATATATATATAATATATTATATATATATATATATATTATATTATAATAAATTATATATATGATATATATAATAATATATATATATATATATTGTATATAATATATATATATATATATATTATATATATATATTATATATATATATATATATATATTATATATATATATATTATATCTATATATATATATATTATTTATATATATATATATAATATATTAGTTATTATAATATTTTTAATATATATATATTATAATAATATATATTATATATATTTATATATATATATATTTATATTATTATATTAGATATATATATGTATATATATAAAATATATATAATATATATATGATATAATATATATTATATTATATATATATATATACTATATATATTATATATATTATATATATTTAATATTATATATATATATACTTATATATATATATTATGCAGAGCGCTTCCTAGCTCAGAGTAGAGCATCGCCCAAGGGAGGGCCCAGGTTCGAGGGACTGGGGGTGAAGCGATGGAATGTGAGCTATTCTCTATTATCTCTAGCCTTCGCCCCACTCAGACGTTAATGAGCTACACTTGGTAGTGTGCTTTTCAACTAATGGGAGAAAAACTTCCGGCTTACGCGATAGGTTGGCAGCCACGGGAATAGCGCGTAACTGGCTGTGTTACCAAGGAAAATTTCTCGATGGGGCCACTGACAGGTCGTGGTTTTCAACAAGACGGCCATGACCTTCCTGGGGAGGACAGTTTTTTTAGAGTAATATATCATAATTATATATATATTATTATATATAATATATGTATAATATATATTTAATTTATAATTATTATATTATATATAATATATAATCAAGCATCTACGTACTCACACTCACACTAGGCAGCCGATGATCACGTTCTCTGTGGTGCTGTGCTAGATGTTATTTTCCAGGAAGCGGCTGCCGCCACTGGGCCGTACTATGCTGATATCGTCTCTAATAGCTACACTACCTTCTCACTACGACGCACTGGAGGCATACACGACTATGTCTGTTTGGTTGATTGAATGATTAATCTCACCGCATCGCGCAGATTGTGTATCTATATCTGAACGTAGCTCACTCGGTTCCGTATCGCTCACTCCCATCTCTCTCTCATTTTATCCCGCGTTCGCACCCTCTGCCGATCCGCTCCGCGACGCAGAGCACCCCGAAGGAGGGCTTTGCTATTGTTGTCCTTTGGGGAAATAGTGACATCTGGTGCAAGGGAGGAGGTGATACTTATCTAGTTTGAATCTATATTTATTATTGCATGAGTTTTGGGGTGGTGATCTGATCTGCTTCCGGGCGCGAGGTTATTTGGCCTTCTTCTGGACAGCCGTCTTCTTCTCTAGGGGATGTTTTGGGGAGAGGGTGTTAATAAATTTTATCGGGCGGTTTTTTGTAGGTTTGTGTTGGGTTAGATGAAGTATGGATAGTGTGTAATCCATGACTTATTGGGAGGGGGGGGAGGGGGAATTATGTTGTATGTGCTGTTAGATGAGCTGCGTAAGAAGAGGGGGGATTTCTGAGTCTTACTGTCGAGGGGATTGGGGAGAGTATAGGTGACAATGGGTGCGGTTGGATTACGGATGTTTTCTGATTAGAATTGAGTCCCCTACAATCACCAGGAGTTTTGGTATGGGGAGGTTTATGAAGTTATCGTGTGTTTGTAAATGTTTGGATTTGGGTGGTTTTGTACAACCTGTGATAATTGTGAGGTGCTGTTTTGGAGGGGAGATTTGTTAATTTATTACATGTTATTCGATTTTGACGAATTGTGGGAAACATGGAACCATGCTGGTGTGAGAGGTGTAGTTAATTGTATCTAAGAAGTTGTTTGATAGTCAGTGTGACCAGTGTTGTGTTTCCTAGTCGCTGAAGTTGTGTTTGGGAAAGGGTTCGGAGCGGTGTTTAGTTTTCGTTGGGTTGAGAAAGTGATTTGGTCCGATGTGGGGGAGAACGTCATATGAGTGTCGAAGGTAAGCTAATATTTTAGGGGTTTTGTTTAGTGGAAGGGGGGTTGTTGTTCAGGTAAACTATTGGATGGAATGTGGATTGGTGGCGGTCAAGTTGGTTAAAAGGGTGAATTGAATTTAAGGGGGTTGTGGTCATTCTGTTGGAGGTTAGCCGATTTTCTAATAGATGTACGATATTCGGTGTCTGTCGTTGTGTGCTGTGTTACGTACTGGGTTTGAGAAATAAGGCCTGATGTCATCTTCATACGTAATAAGGTTGGTGGATTGGGGTTGGGGTGGCAGATCTGCAGTTGAAAAAGTGAATAAAAATGGGATGAAGATGGCTCCCTGTGGGACGGCCATTTTTGTTAATTACCACCAATGAGTAGAAATGGAAATTGCAACTCATGTTTTTTGCTCTAGCTGATCTTTTAGCGAGAAGGCGCGGGGTATCGGTGCGTACATGTGCTAGAGAAAAGCTCGCCATATTTTATTTCACTTATTTTCGCTAGGGGGCAGTGGAGGATTTTTTGAAAGTAGAGGATGTGTTGTTGGAACTGGATACTGTGTTTGAAAAAGTGCTGCTTAGTTTATAATTGTTCTAGTTGCTTAGATATATTGTAGTCTGTTAGGCAAGGTGATTCTGAGTGACTTGAGCCATTTATGATTGTTGTGTTGTGAGGGAAGGTGAGGGTCTGGTTGTAGATATAGGTTTTTCGCTTATTTGAATCGTTATATATTGTTTTGAAAGTCTGGGAGGTTAGAAATGGATTTAGTATAGGAAATTTATTGTTTAAAAATAATATTATTAAATTTCTTTAGCCAATTATTACTAATTGAGCCAAATATATAAGTCAATAGTTAATGAGTATATTAAGTACATATTATATTATGGAAGGTAAGGGGGTAATCAGTGATTTGGGGTATTCCCTTTTTTTGAGTAGTCTTATTGAGTTATTTATTAGGTATATTATATATAATTAATGTTATATAATGAGTATTTGTATTTCTCATAATATTATTATATATTTATAGTAGTGTAGTATTCAAAGGAGGAATATAATAGTTTTAAATTTATGCTACAATGATTATTGTGTATTTGAAAATAAAATATAATATATATGTATACCCCCTGTAGTGATCTATTTTATTGATTTCAAGTACAGAGAATTTACTTTATTTTTTTTACGAGGTATTGTTTTATAATAATTATTAGTATAGTGTTTGAGATTTGCAAAATATGGCACTCATGGGAAAATCCTCATGTTTTTTGTATTTTAGATAGTAAAATAAAGACATTAACGGGAAAGTAAAAGAACAGTGTCTCCTCCAGGGAATTAAGAACCAAACATGCTCGGTTTGCAGGATCTTCTCTCTGTGGAGAGGATCCGGCTTCTTTAACTGGGTTCGGTTTAATTAACAACTATTTAAACTTATCTCTCGTTTCTCCTCGCGGTATCGTATTCGTGTTGTTTGATAGTACTATCTATATAATATATATTATAATATATATAATCATATATATCATATATATATATATTTATATATATATATAGTAGGTGGATATATATAGTGACATAAAGAAAGTAGTGATTGTGTGTGATTACCTAGTATTATTTTAGATTTAAAATATATTCTGTTAGTGTGTGTTTTTTTTTTTGTTTTCCTTTTTAAGTTTTTCTTGTGGCTTTGGGTTTTGTCTCTTACCGAAGGAAAGCAAATCCGTCTTAAATTTCAGCTCCTTCAAAAAGAAGCTCTCCGTCTCATACTACCGTCCGTTTATATAATAAGAGGTATTGTTATACGTATATATAATATATTATATATACTGATTAAATATTATTTTAGATAAAAAGGTCTATATTATACTGTAATATTTTGTTGTATTTATTGTATATATATAGTGGAAAAGGTATAGATATATCATACTGTATAGGGTATAATTATGATGTTAGTCTAATACCTTCAGCTTGAAATTAAAAGTAAATATAGTGAAATATTTACTATACGTCTGTCAGGGGTATATATATATATATATATTTATATTATATATATATATAATATATATATATAATTAGGTATATATGGGGATGGATTGTAGGGTGGATTTATTATATTGTAGTATCCTATACTATATATATGGCAGTAGGATGAGAGATTTGTGATTGATAAGAACTTTTGTTTTAGAAGGATTAATCCTTGTCTCTATAAAGGTAATTTTTATATTGGTGTCTTCTCATGGATCGCCCGACCAGAAAATGATAATATATTTTGGAAAGTTGTGACAATAATTTCCAGGGAAAACTTAATTGTTTGAGTGTTTAGGTCGGTTTTGTAATTTACTTCGGCATAACATTGATGTTTTTCTCGACTTAATAGAAAAAGTATTATTCGATATTATATGAGTAATATATATATATATATTATATTATAATATATATATATGATTATATATAGTATGGTATTTAAGGGTTTATTGGTATCTATATTATATTGGATTATTTTTATATTTAAAGAGAAATTATGGGACTATTCGTCTATGGTTGTGTGTTGTGTTGTTGTGTTTTGCCTCTTGAGGAAGGCAGGTTATGTGATAACAAAGAGATTTGCCAAGTGTATAGATGGGGCTTAATTTTTGGGGTGGTTGCGATTCTTAAATTGTCATAAGTTATAAGGTATTTTTCTATATTATTGACGGTATTTCTTTCGGTGAAAGTGGAGTTTGGAAGATTGTAATGATCTGTGATATAGGACCAGTTTGAGAAGAGCCACGGGGAGATGAATAGAATAAGAGGGGTTTTGGCGATTTTGAGACGAGATAGATAGTGAGGAGAATGTATGATTATGAGATGATGGAGGAATGATGGGAATGAGAGGAATAGTGAGAGAGAGGAGAGAGGAAGTGGATGATGTGACGAGGGAATGTAGGTGAGAGTGTAGAGTTAATGATTAGTAGAGAGTGAAGATTCGAGTAGTAAGTTAAGTATAGTAGGGACCAAATCGTTTTTCTCAAACTTTATTTTTAAGATTAAAAAGATGGGTACCTGAGTAGAAATATATACCTATGCTTTAAAATGATGATAAGTGAACATTAGGAGGAAATTAAATTTAAGATTTTGAATGCAAGAAGAGAAAACCGAATGAGTTTTCAAATAAAGTATAATAGGAAGTTTCTAAAATAGGGAAACAAAACTTTAGGAGAGATGAGATGATAGAATTGGAGATGGCAGAGTAGAAGTCAAGGTGTCCCATGTTAGTAGGTGGTGTAGGGAGGGGAGGGGGAACAGAATGTGACGTCTGGGGAAGTAGGGATTGGTTGACTTGGGGGCACTACGAGCTGTGGGGAGGTTTTGGAACTTAAGGATATTCAGGTGATTTTCTAATTTCCCCGTTAAGGGATTATTGGTTGTTGCCTCGAGGGGGGGGTCAAGGGAAAAAAAAGGGCGCGGGGGAGGGGTTTTAAAGATCGCTTTATTACCAGCAAGTCGTTTTTTGGTTGGGCCCCGGGTTTAAAAAAATCGCCTCCGAGGCATAAAAATGTTGGATGAGGACGGAGCTGATTGCCGTGCGTATTGTTGAAAGTGGAGAGGAGAGAGAGAGATGAGAGAACTGGAGAGAGAGAGAGAGAGAGGAGAGAGAAGAGTGAGAGATGAAAAGAATAATTGAATTTCGACTTCTTTTCAAGTATTTTCTCTTTCGCTTTCCTTTTGCTTCCTTTTTTTTTTATTTACAAAGAAAAGGAAAAAAATATTTCGAGTTTTTCACTTCCTTTTATTCAGTTTAAAACTTGATTTGATATTATTATTATTATTAACTTCAGTGATATAACTGTCTCTAATATATATATATTATTTTTATATATATATATATATATATATTAACTATATATATAATATATATACGTATATTATATATACTATTATATATCATATATATATATATATATATATTATAATATATATATATATTATATATATTTATATTATATTATATATATAGTAGATTATATATATATATATTATATATATATATATATATATATATATATATATATATATATATATATATATATATATATATATATATATAATAGATAATATAATTGAATTTTAAATTTATTTAATAAATAATAAGTCATAGATGAAAAGATAGCAAACACTAATAAACAAACATTTTAAAAATAAATTAATAATCGTTTTGAATTTGGTATTTTCATAGTATAGAAATTAAAATTATTTTATTTTCAGTAAGAAGTAGTTAGGTTTTGATGATGGTTTGTTATTTTGTGGGGGTTTGAGGTGATTAGTTGGTAGTATAACAAATTTAAAACGGGGGCCGCTAATTCCTGTTATGAAAATAATGTTAGTGGTCTTGAGTTCAGAGTAGAGGATATGGATCAACCAGGATTCGGTATTAGATATATTTAATAGTAGTGCGCGTTTGGTATAATTATAAAGTTTGATATATAGTGACTAATTATATCCGGAAGTGATTTTAGTTTGTTTTGGTAATATATATGGTAAGATATATATTTATTTTATGGAATCCGAAGTTTGTTTTTTAACGATAGGGTAGTTGTTATGAGGGGTGAAGTGGGAGGAGGAGTATAGATTGTGACGTCCTTAAATACGTTATTTAGAATATTATAGTAGTACGTTAGCTAGCGGAGGATAGTGGTATATATATAATTGATTTTCTATATGTGGTTGAGGATTTTAGATTTATTTAAAATAATATGTGATCAGAATAGAGTTTTTATTTAGGATGAATGTCTGATTATTTTTTATGTGTAGAATAAAAACATGTGTTTTAAAATTAGGAATAGTCTCTGAGTAGATCCTCTTTTTTTTGTGGGTATAATCCGTTGTTTATTAATATAATTACTAATTTGTTAATATATTACTGAGTGTTTAGGGGAAATAGTTTTTTGTAGAGAGGGTAGGAATTTTTTGTCATCATTACCTGGTAAGAGGGTGTTTGACCAAAATTAAGCACAGGAGGTAGGGTCATCATGGAAGTTTTATTTATCTGTAGGTAGTAAGTTTATATATTATTATTATTAAATAATATAATATTATTATATATTTAATATATTATTAATATAATAGTAATAAATATTAATTAATATATAATTAATATAATTTATTATATAATAGTTAAATATATCGTGCAGGGCAGGTGAAAGAATATTCCCGTCCTCATCATTGTTTTTGTTTTTTTTTTTTTTTTTTTTTTTTTTTTTTTTTTTGTATTATTTTTCTGATAGAAAATTAACTACTTTAATGTTTTAATAAATTTTAACATATTAAACACAACCTTCTTATTCATCAACTTTCAAATAATTACGATATGTACATAAATAAATACATAAAAGACTTCTTCTTAATCCCCACCTCGCGGGGTTATGACTTTAATTTTCAACTCGTTTCTATCACAATTTCCTCTATTGAACTACTTCCTGTGGGACATATGTTAAAGGTGAAACATGCTCATGTATTAGATATATATGGGTATATATTAGAATTTATACTACTATTAGCTTTACTGTTAGAGTGTTAAAGGCACGTTGTTAGAACATCGTTAATAACTTTTTTGAGTCCTTATAGTATTTTCTATCAACCTTTTTATCAGTGAGATCAGTCTGAGTTAGGAAGCTTCCAAACCATTGCTAAAGACAGAATTTTTTTTTTTTTTTATATGGAAACATATGTGAGATTAACCCAATGTTATCAATTCATTGACTGACGATGTTAGTGACTAGTATGTATCTAAAAGAAATACTTAGCCTACTTTGTAGATTTAGTCGCAGGTACAGATAAAAGAAAGGCTTGTAAGATCTCTCTCCCGCGTCTCAACACACATATTTTTAATACTCTTCTCTTCTCTTTTGTTTGTGTTTATAAATTTCATTCATAAATCCTATATTTTATATTAATTTGTACTTCTTTTCTACTTAACTTGTTTTAACTTTAATATATATATTAAGTATTTTTTTGTATATTAAAGCTTAGTAAATGTTTTACATATCTTTGCTACTGTGCTTTCTGTGCGTCAGCCGTCCTATCTCTAGCGTTTGACATAACTGGTGTAAGTTGTCCATTTGTGTATGTAGAATATTAGTTTTACATAATTCAATTAAATTATTAATCTCACTCGCCGCTCCTCTCCATGCTTTGTGCAAAACCCAATTCAATTAATTCTCAAGTATTCTTTTTTGGGAATTTTCATTCTAGTATACACCTCTGAATAAGGTACCTCAGTTTCTATTATCTCTCTGACAGATCACATCACCGTTCCCCAAATTGATACAATCTCATTTTGATAATTGAATCCTCCTACTGCGCTCTGATTTCTCACCCAACACTGCCCCTATTCTGCTCGGGCTGCGTGAAGATTTTTTCGGCGACAATATATTCTTATTCTTATACACAACATGTGGTTGCCAAAGGCCTACGCATTAAAGCCACTAATTTCTTCAAGTGAGAGTAGAGTACTTCGCATTGACCTTCTCATGCACTCTTTGTAGTCTCTAGCGTGCAAGATTGTCTCACAATCATCTTGCAAATTATGAGACCGGTGTCCGTATGGACATACTAGAATATGATTTGTCTGGGATTAAAAACAGAACAATTATAAGACACAAACTACTTTAGGTGTGTGATTCCGGCGTGACCCCTTATGTCTCATCGTGTATAGGGCTCAAATTCTTTCAAAACCAGATTACTCAGTAGTGTATCATATATAGATATTAACCCAATAAGTGACCAAAATTTTTCAGGCATTTTAATCACTTCATTATTCTCCGACACCAATGTAATTATTCGTAATGCACTATACTTGAGACTAGTCTAACTAATGAGAGCTTGGTTTCAAATATTTTCAGCCAGGCCATTGAACGTAGTATAGGGAATTAGGTACGTTTACTGTAATAATGAGATATATATAATTATTAATCATTATGTTGAGTATAGGCATTATGACCACACTAATCATTTAAATACTAATATTATATTTTATAATTAATATGTGTGACTCAGTATATAACTTGGCTATTATCCTACCTCTAGGTATTAACTTTGAGATGAGGTACCGTTTTTTATTAATTATTATAGTGAAGCTCAATTACAGAAACTATAGTAGAATAATAAAATAATAAATTTACTCTAGTAATATAAGCTAATCTTAGTAACTAACACATCTCTCAATAAATACCGATGATCGAACTGTGATCGCCTGCTATATAATAGAGTGGGTTAGATAGCGTAATAGGTTAGTATTCTATATTTAACTATTAAATCTAGTCAATTAAAAAAACAAGTGCAGATAATATTTATCGATAAACCTCCATACTATATCTTATATAGTTACGTAATAACTATTACCCATTAGAGGTAATAATATCCACTATGCTAAAGAAGTAGTATATGTACCAAACTGTCTCACTGAAGGACTTCCTTAAATATCTATACTTACCTGAATTAAATTCTAATATAGTTGTTAAGATTAATTCTTCTAACGTAACTTCTTTAATATTTAATTCCTTAATAGACAGACTATATCTACTAAATAAATCATTGATATTATAAAAATATTTCTTTATACTTCTACTTATTAAATGTCGATAAATTTGTGAATTAATGTGACGAAATCTCAGCTTACTTAATAGAACTTATGATCAAAAGTACTATCAGTTGTAAATTTACCCCATATAATAACGTGATTTGTTACACATTATATGTATTTTCTTAGCCTATGACCATCACTATCCACCAGATTTTCCTATCAAGATTATACATAATATATAGTATATAGTATAGCGGTATTTACTAATAAATATATCATCTAGCTACTATAGTGCTCTGTATGGAGCAAAGATATCAAATCCGCCATAATATAGATATATTAAGCTCTCTTCGGTCCTTAATACGTAATTATGATGATAATTCCTTATATATATATATATATATTATATATTTCGATATATACAGTGCTTATCTCTAAATCCACTTAGTTTATTTTCTAGCCCCTTATCAGTTGTCCCTATTTATTAATAACCAGTCTCAGTTTCTCCATGGTTCTTATATAAGCTATCTCTTTTGAAAATATCCATACGCGTTTTCATTATAATAACTTGAATATTTCTCCTATTATGGGAGTATTATATTTAATCATCCGATAGTATTAACCTACTCTTTGTTTATCTGTATAGGTGGTTATAAAATGTTTAAGAACAATATTTAACATTTCAGATTCTACTCTTATCATTCCCACCTTCAAGCTCATACTTAATTATCATTTGTCACAACTACTTATAGATTTATATATATATATACTAATTTTTAATTCATACTTAGTAAATTATTTAACGACTACTACTGCTTAAACTACTACTAGCGCTCATTTATATCATTATTATTATTTTTATATTTATTAATTTTATATTATGTTATAATTATCATCATACTATCACCATTTAACTTTTTTCTTCAAATATAATTTCATTATTTTAAAATATTAATATATTTATTATATTTTCTTATTAATATTATTTTAATATTTAAATTTATTAATTTAATATTAATATTCATTTAAATAATTTTTAATTATATTAATTTTAATTATTATTATTAGTGCCAGACAATTGTTTTATACTCTACTCTACTCATTTAATGTGGCTTTCCCCTCTGGTCAGATTATTATTATATGGATTGCGTGATTGGACCTACATAAATATTATATAATTATAGGTAAATTTTACCTTATGTTTATTGATAATGAGTTAATTTTTGGATTTGAATTTTTTAGAGGTAGTGGTAGTATTGAGTAAGAGGTGATGTCAGTGGTGCACTGTCATCTAGTTATCAGTTTATGTATATTCAAGGGAACTCACTCTTCCGGGATGGGATTAATGGGATTGATTGATGTGATTTCCCCATCCTCGGTATAATACGCCAGCACAGTTGCGCGCGAAAATATATACTAAGATATTTTAACGTAAAAATAGCAGAATTTAAAGTGTGGTGTGCAACCACGTGATCACAGCGCAACGATCGTAGTCAGCGCAATATGTAGAGGATCCGAAAAATCACTATTATGTGCGTGTGCGCATCCTGCAACAATCTCCTTCTCTTTCCCAGCAACCCCTCCCC
>JABUQX010120601.1:15000-22958 GCA_015478945.1 Trachelipus rathkii | reverse complement strand
TGTTCCAACCACCCTCCTGTCCCTTAAATAAGTACGGAAGTTTTTTCAAAACCAGTGATTTCGAGCCAGCAATTATATAAGAAATTCTGTCCAGATTGCCATTCCTTTTTCTGGGAAGGTGATCAGACAATACAGACTTCCTGACATCGCTAACGGCGACGCTGTTGTCGATGGTTCGAAGCCTGGCACGTGTGAAATTTATATTCGTCTTATATTGCAAATTTGCCCGGCAACAAGCATGTTGTGCCATTTCGGCGTTCCTTTTTTTTGGTTAGGTTGGTCCTGTAATGAAATAATGATCAATGCATGTTAGCCGAGCACAGCAGAGTGTTATAACCACCCTACTGCTCGAATTTAAATTAAATAAGTACCGAGTTTCAAAGCTATTATATCGGTGATATCGCAGCAGTAAATTACAAAAAAAGATCCGATATGCCTTCTTTGTCTGGGGAGGGCGGATCGGACTAGTGGTAGAGCAGCTTCCTGCTTAATGTCTAACGGCGGACGCCTTGTTTAACGTTGTCGATGGTTCGACAGTCCTGGCACGAGTGAAATTTTTTCTTCGTCTTATTATTGCAAAATTTTCCGCAACATTTGTGCCCATTTCGGCGTATCTTGACTTTGGTTTGATACTCCTGTAACCCAGGGGAAACACCATTGCAGCAAGCCATGTAGCCCCCAGCAGGTGTTCCAACCACCCTCTTGTCGATATAAAATTAGTACTAAGTTTCAAAGCAGGGTTTGAGTATTCGAAGCAGGAGATTAGAAAACTGTTCTGATATGCCTTCTTTTTCTGGGTAAGGTGGATGCGGACGACTAAGTGTGTAGAGCTTTTCGCTGTACATTGGTCTAACGGCGACCGCGCTGTTGTCCGATGGTTCGAATACTGGGGCTTGCGATGTGAAATTTTTATTGTCTTATTATTGCATTAATTTTTCGCACTCAACAGCATGTTGTGCACATTTCGGCGTTTCCTTGACTTAGGTTGGTTTGTTAATGTAACCAGGAACACCCAAGCAAGAATGCCAGGAGCCCAGCGGGATCCACCACCCCCACTTCCAATATAAAAGATTTAAAATAAGTAACCGAGGTTTTTAAAAGCCAGTGATATCGACCATTAGATTTAGGAAACTGTTCTGAGATTGCCTTTCTTTTCTGGAAGCGGAATATTTAAATTAAATATTTAATTTTAAAAGTATTAATAAAAAATAAATAAAATTCTAATAAATAAAAGAGATCATTAAAAAACAATTTTCTAAATTGTTATATTAAACTTCTACGTGACATCACTTATTAGCATATAGTGCTATCCTTTATTATGCCTTATTATCTATTTTGAAAAATTGTGCTTCAACGTTGTATGGCTGAGCAGGTATGACGTATGATTCATCTATGACGCTGAGGATATTTATTGGCTAAATTTCAAAAAAAGATTTTTTTACCGCCTCTCCCGCCCTCTCAATTCCCCTTGCGGAAAACCGCAATGCTTTAAGGGCATTATATATATATATATATATATATATATTTACATTAAATACAGATATTAAATAATATGATTATAAATATATGGATATTTATATATATATACATAATAGATATTCATAATATATAATATTATATTATATATATATATATTCCCCTCAAACCGTCAAATATAAATTATTTTATTCAGACTTCAGAATGAAATAATGATTTCTCATTAACGTTAATGGCCCTTCAAAGTCGATGAAGAATAAAAAATTATTTCTGAAAAAATTAGTTTGATCCAAAAATAGAAATAAAAACGTTTAAAAAAAACTTACCACTTTTTAAAAATGATGAAGATCACAGAGACTTCTTCTGGTAATAATTTTTTTCAAAATTAAAAAAATATTTTTCGAAAAAAATTTCTATTTACTCAGCTCCCGCCAATACTCCCAACTTTCGTCCACTAAGGATTTGCACTATTTGAAATTATTCAGCACGTCCATCTTTTGACGATATATTTTTCTCCTAAAAGTATTTAATGAAAAAAAAATTTATACCAGGATCCGGCTTCCGGCTTCGGCTCCGGGGTTTCCGGACTTGGCTTCGCTACCGACTAAGGATTCTGATTATTTGTAAATTATATTTCAGCACGTCTCTCTGGGCAATAAAATTTTCACCTAAAAATTAGTTATGAAAAAATTTTACATACCTTAGTATTTCTTGAAAAATATTTATAATCAAGATCCGGCTCCGGATCCAACTAAGTTTCTGCACTATTTGTGAAATTGTCAGTAATCTATTTTTTGACATATATTTTTTACCTAAAACAATATTTTCTTTAAAAAATTCATACCTCCGGCTCCGGCTCCGATCCGACTTCGGCTTTGGACTCCGGCTAAGGTTTCTGCCATATTTGAAAATTGTTCAGCACCTTTTCTCAAATAAATTTTCTCCCCTAAAAAAAAAAATTTTTCTGAAGAAAATTTATTACCCAGGATCCGGAATCCCGACTAAAAAGTTTTGGTGATATTTGATAACTTGTTCAGCACGTCCTCTGCCAATAAAAATGTTTCACTTAAAAAAATATTTTTTGAAAAAATTTTATACTCTGGCTCCGGCTTCCGGCTCCGACTCCGGTATAAACTCCGACGTCGGCTTTTGGCTTCGGATGCCGACAAGGTTCTGTACTATTTTGAAAAATTTGTTTCAGCACGTCTTTCTTCCATTTTAAATTTTTCCTTTAAAATATTTCTTCGGAAAAATTCATAACGTCCCAGGATCGGATCCGGATCCGGCTCCGTTACTTCAACTTCGGCTCTGGATCTGACTTAAGGTTTCTGCACTATTTGAAAATTGTTAAGCACGTCTCCTGGCAATAAATTTTTTTACCCCTAAAAAAATATTTTTCGAAAAAAATTTATAAGCCCAGGATCCGGATAAGGATCCGGCTCTAGATCCCGACTTCAGCTCCGGATCCGGACTAATGTTTCTACACTATTTTAAAAATTGTTTCAGCACGTCTTCCGACAATAAATTTTTCACCTAAAAAAAATATTTCGCCCCGAAAAAAAATCATTAAGCAGGATCCGACTTCCGGCATCCGGCCCGGATACAGCTGGATACACGAATTCGCTCCGGGATTCGACTAATGTTTCTAAACTATTTGAAAATTGTTTCAGCACGTCTTCTTGAAATTAAATTTTTCAACCCTAGAAAAAATATTTTTTTCTTCTGAAGAATTCCATTCCCAGTGATCCACATCCGGCCTTCTGGACTTCCTCGGGCTTTCTGCTCCGGCCTTCGGATCGGCTCCGGCTTCGGTTATCGGCTCCGGATTCCGACTTAAAGGTTTCGTGCACTATTTTTGAAGATTTTCGGCACGTCTCTTGACAATAAATTTTTCCACCAAAAAAACTATTTCCCGGAAAAAATCTACCCAGGGGGATCGGCTCCGGGATACTTGTCGGCATACGACTTTCGGCTTCGGCTCCGAATCCGACAAATGTTTCTACACTATTACATTGCTCAGCATATCTTCTTGAAATAAATTTTTCACCTAAAAAAAATATTTTCTGAAGAAAATTCATACCCAGGATTCCTTTTCCGGCTCCCGGCTCTGAATTCAGCTTCGGTTCCGGATCTGACTAAGGTTTCTGCACTATTTGAAAAATTGTCGCACGTCTCCTGTCTTTTCATCTTTTTAAACAAAATCTTTATTTATAATTTTTTGTTTTATATTAATTATTTTTCATATAAATGTTCAACATTATTTTTAAGTATATTTAATTCTGTGGAAATAAAATTTCATTCCTAAAAAATTTCTGAAAGGAAATTTCAACCAATTCCGGATCCGGGATCCGATCCGGATCAGCGGCTCCTACTTCAGCTTTCTGCTCCGGATTCGACTAAGGGTTTCTGCACTATTGAAAAATGTTCGGCACGTTTCTGACAAGAAATTTTTTTACCAAGAAAAATATTTCCGAAAAAAAATTCCATACCCAGGATCTGGCTCAGGATACTAGCTCCGGATACGGCTCCGGATACGGCTCCGGATTTTACGGCTCCGGGATACGACTTCGGTTCGGCTTAGGCTCCGGATTCCCTCCGACTATATTTCTACACTATTTGAACATGGCTCAGCACGTCTTCTTGAAATCAATATTGAATTTGTTCTTTATTTTTTCTGAAGAAAAATATATGATAAGTATGTTTCGTGTCTCCGGGTCCGGGTTCCGACTTCGCTTCGTTTCGGATCCGACTAAGGTTTCTGCACTATTTTGAAAATTGTTCGGCAGCACGTCTTCTGACAATAAAATTTTTTCACCAAAAAAATATTTTCCCGAAAAAAATTCATACCCAGGATCAGGCTCCGGATCCCGGACCGATACGGCTTCCGGATCCGACTAATGTTTCTAGACTATTTTGAACATTGTTCAGCACGTTCTTTTTTAGTTCTTCAATTTTTTATCTTTGAAATTATTTTTGAAGAAAAACTAACAACATATTATGAATCGGATCCCGTTATTCCGGATTCGTCTCCGACTTCAGCTTTGGCTCCCGGATTCGACCTAATTGTTTCTGCACTGGGTTGAATAAATGTCGGCGACGACTTCTGACAAGAAATTTTTTCACCAAAAAAAAATATTTCCCGAAAAAAAATTCATTACCAGGGATCCAGCTCCGGATTACGGTCCGGATCGGCTCCCGGATGCTACTTCGCCGGCTTTCGGCTCCCGGATCCGACTAATGTTTCTACACTATTTGAACATTGCTCAGCACGTCTTCGAAATAAATTTTTCACCTAAAAAAATATTTTCTGAAGAAGATTCCTTTGATGGATCCGGATCTGGATCCGTATCCGGCTTTGACTTCGGCTTCCTCTCCGGATCGGCTAAGGTTTTGCACTATTTGAAAATTGTTCGGGCACGTCTTCTTCTGACAAATAAATTTTTCACCAAAAAAACTATTCCAAAAAAATCATACCCAGGTCCGCTCCGGCTCCGGCTCCGCGATCCAGGTGATGACTTCGGCTTCTCTTCCGAATCATATAAAAGAATCAACTTTTTATAAAACTTAGTTCCAATGAGTGTTTTGCAAGTATAAATTTTTCACCTAAAAAAAATATTTTTTAAAAAATTTCATACTCTGGCTCCGGCTCCGGCTCCGGCTCCGGCTCCGGCTCCGGCTCCGGCTCCAGGCTCCGCCACCGTGCTTGGACTTCGACTCCGCTCCAGATCCGGCTCCTGATCTGACTAAGGATTCTGCCCTATTTGAAAATTGTTCTGTACTGTTTCTGTTGGCAATAAATTTTATCTAAAAAATTATTTCTTTGAAAAAAATTTAATACCGCGGATCTGCTCCGCCCGGCACCAGCAACCAGGCTCCGGGGCTCCGGCTGCAGGCTCGGCTCCGGCTCCCGGCTTTCGACCTCCATTTATGTTGATGAAAATCCGAAAAGAATGGGTGGGAGGTTGAGATTATAAAAAAAAATAGATTTTCTATAATTATAAATAAAACTGTTTTTAACCTAAGCAGACCTGGAATTACAATTTTGACTGGAATTGAAATTTTTTAGTTCACACCTCTCTAAATAAAATTTTGTATCTAAAAAATACGTATTTAGAAATTTTAAAAAATAATGTACACCATGATGTTCAGGAAGAATTTTTCTAATAATCTAGATAATAAAAAAAAATGTGAAAATTTTGATTTTGACTTCAAAAAGTAGGGTGTACGAGGATAAAGTCTCCCCTTAACCGAGGGGACATGGAGTCGTCGTCTTTAAGATGATCGGCAAAAGCTGGACCCCATGCTTTCGTGATCCGTTTTTGGTTAAAGACATACATGTACATGTTCTTTTAACTGAAGAATTCATGAGATAAACTTAAGCCTTTGATCTCTTTTTGGCATATTTGGTAATCTTATCCATGATACTGGGTACACCCTCGACAGTAAAGTTTACTATTGGCTCAAATACTGTTGCTGTTTTGTCTCCATTCATAATGGATTTCTTCTGCCAAGCCAAGGGTGTAAGCGCCCATATGAGGATAAAGTCTACGTCGGATTTCATGAGGGTTTCAATACGGGAAGGACAGTCGTGGATAGTCCGCCCCGAGCTATAATCCACCCTGACATGAATGTTGAACTCTTCTCTGAGCAGCTTTCTTTCGTGGCGGAGCAATTCCAACTCGCTGGCGCCGACAGCTAAGAGAGTCTTCATACTGCAAGGAGAAGAATACACCTATCCGTGTAGGGTGTTATAAAATAATAACAGTAATTTCTTGTTCCTTTACTACAAAATTTAAATTTAAGAATTTAATATTTACAAGTCAGCTTTTATGTATTATCATACCCAATTAATTTAATTTACTTAATTTCTGATTTAATTGAATTAATATCTGTTTTAAAAATTTTTACAAAATTTCATTTATTAACTTTTAATAAAGTATCTAATAATCCAATAAACTTAATCATTATGAATATCTTTACATTTTTTACATATTTACAAATTTATAATAAGCACATAAGTGTCTGTGTATCAAAAATTTAAAAAAAATGTGGAGTAACAAAAAAGAACGTACAAGTTGTTGGCTTATATCATCATTTTAGTTGAATACCACGAAGGCAAGCTTCAACACTGTTATCTGCGTTGTAAATGATATGAAACTTAAGATTAACTTATCAGGGAATATGTACATTTTACAAATTTCAGTTAAATATTATATTTTAAATATTAAAATTAAAATAATAATAATAATTTACTACAGCCAATAAACAAGTTCTGATAGAATTATAGGCAAGTATTCAGTGAGGCTGAGATGATTGTAAAGATTCTACTGTGTAATGATTATGTCTGAAGCTAATTTAAATGAAAAGAGATGAGATGAGTGCATGTATCCGCATTTACATCCGTTAATCCACATCGCATCAGCAAATTATCCGCATTGCATCTGCATTATCCGCATCCGCTATCTCATCCGCATTTGCATCAGCTAATCCACATCGCATCAGCGAATTATCCGCATCGCATTCCGCTAATTTCACCCTGCAACCCCATATGACCATCCCCTCCCAGAATTCCAGAAACCAGGAAAGAAAGAAGGAAAGCGGGAAAACGATGATGAAAAGAGCGAAATACCACAAGAACAAGTGTTCAGTTCAGTGAACATCGGCAGATCCTATTGAAGAAAAGAACTGTTGAGATTCTGATAACAGTAAACGTCTTTGAAAATTCTGAAATCTGTTAACTAGTTAACTATAAACCTGGAAAGGCTAGGACGTGCTAACGTCTGGACAACAAACATTGTTGACAATTTGACTTCCTTTAGTCTTAGCCACTATCTCCATTTTCTGACCTGAACGATAAATTAATATAGTATATATAATAATAATATATATATAATAGTATATATATATAATATATATATATATTAATTATATATATATATATAATATTTAATATACTATATATAATATATATAATAGTGTAGATTTATAATATATATATATATATATATATATATATATATATATATATATATATATATATATATATATATATATATATATATATATATATATATACATATTATATATAAATATATATATATTATATATACATATATATATATATATTATATATATATATATATATATATATATTATATATTATATATATTATATATATATAAGCTTTGCCCCACCCTGCAAAATTTTCTGCGGACGCCCATGCTAGGACGTGCTAATGTCTAGAGTGGGAGGCATCAGATAGTTGTAATGTATACCACCCAGACACTTGAGACAACAAACATTGTTGACATATTGACTTCCATAGACAATGGGATGTTTGTCGTTATAGTAGACGCACACCATAACCTTAAAAAGGTCACAGAAGGCATAAATGATCTCTGGAATGGGCAATTGTCCAGGAAGCTGTAGAAGACGTAATTTCTTTTGCACGTGTCTGCCCTGTAACCGATATTTGTATGGAC
>JABUQX010120601.1:0-10000 GCA_015478945.1 Trachelipus rathkii | reverse complement strand
ATTACCGTAGACTCTCGAAAGCTAACTCATAATATAAAATAAATAACTAACATAATCCTCAGAAACTTCAAAAACAACAATCAACTACTAATAATATAATATATAGCACGAGAAGAACTAAGGCTTTCTTTTAAAACAAACGCAAATTTATCACAAATATATACATATATATAAATACTAATACATAATACTAAATAATAATTAAATAAGTAGATAACTTAACTATAAAATAACCTATAATATCACCAACATATAATACATCAATATATATATATATAATAATACAACTAAATAAAGGTCAAAAAATATATACCAATAAACTCATACATGATTCGTGGAGTGAACACAAATAGATGATACGGCTCATATAAACCAAATATAATACTACTTAAGTTAAAACCATTTAGTTTTCAAAAATTTCTTAAATGTGAATTTTAAATTAAGTCTGGCAAGATAAAAAAAATAAAAACTAAATAATAAAAACAGCTAATACTATATGGATCTATATCCTAAAAATAAAATAAAAAAAATAATAAATTGAGCAAAAGAAATAATTATAATAAAAATTCAACAACTAAGTCGTGATAAAAAAATATATATAGGTGAAAAACATATAGATTAGAGTATAAGATCAAAATATAAAGAATAGATTAAGAATAATAATATAATATAATAAGGATAAGATATAAATATATAAAATATAATATAATAGATATATAAATAAATGAAATACAATATATAAAATAGATAATATATATATAGATAATAAGAAAAAAGTGAAAAAATAACTAAAGAATATATGGAAAAATAAAAAAATAATAAAGGAAAAGAAGAGAAAAATAAAAGAAGTTTTAAGTAAAGACTGGACAATGAACAAAATAAAAAAAAGTAAACAAACTAACATACAGTAGTTCTATTACTAAAAAAAAAAAAAAAGAAAAACCAACCAACACAAGAAATCACTCAACAAATAACAATAATACATAAATCATATAACGTACAATGAAAATTTAAAACTGACCAACCAATTCCGCAACTAAATCAATTCAAAAAATAAACTAGATAAAATGAAAGGCAAAAATACAAATATATGTGCCTACGTGAAAACAAAAAAAAGAACAACCTAAATACAACATAAACCTTAAAATAATATATATTCTAAACTCATAAATTAATCTGTTTCATCAATAAAAAGATCATTAAATAATTAATAATAAAAAAGAAAAGAAATAAAAATTAAAAAATAATATTAAAAATCAATAAAAAAAGAAATACTCCATAGAGATCTATAAAATATAAATAGAAAAGTATTTATAGACAAAAATGATTAATAAATATAATAATAAATAAGGATATTGTAAGATATTTATTGGTGGTCAAGATCTCATAAAAATGAGATTGAATTATAACGAAACTATAAAATATATACTAATAGCTTTA
Organism: Trachelipus rathkii; assembly: GCA_015478945.1. NCBI lineage: Eukaryota > Metazoa > Arthropoda > Malacostraca > Isopoda > Trachelipodidae > Trachelipus > Trachelipus rathkii. The sequence continues at coordinate 8,560 of JABUQX010120601.1, read as the reverse complement.
AAAAAAATACGGATAGAACATTAAAAAATCTCAAAGCAAAACAAGGCATGACCTAAACCAATATACAGTACAATCCATATTTTGCAGCTAATAAAAAATGCCAAAAAATAATCACTAGACTCTAATAGCCATAAGGCTTATAAAATTTAAAATCTTCTAAATATATAGCATATTAATTCAATTAAAATACTTATATTATATTATTTAATATTATTTATTATTAATTATATAATATAATATAATATTAATAATTAATATAAAATTATTAATTATTAATATGAAAATTTATATATAAATTGTTATATTAAAAACATATAATCATATAAATATATTAGATAAAAGACATATATTAATAATATATAAATTATAAATTATGAATTATATTAATTAATTATAATATATATATTATTAATATAATAAAATATAATTATTATTAGTATTTAAATAACAGAAATTGACAAGAGTCCCTCGCTATTCTTGATTATTATAAAATATAACCAAAATATTACTTATGTATCCGTACAATATTGTAACTGTATATAACTATATAATATATTACTTCTCTAATTATTATTGATATCCCTCATAAACCCACAAAACCGGATAAAGAAGATGGCACTAAAGCTAAAATCGCGTATCTACCAACACAGGACACACACGGCAAGACGTCAGAACTACACAATCAACAAATAGAAACCTATAAAATTACTGATACTTAACCCAACTGTTATTTAAAGACAGGTAAAAAAAAACGTAGTACAATAACCCGAAAAATATTTAAAAGTATCATTTCACCAAAAAAAATATTATTATAATGTATATTGTATAATCACTATTGCAAAATTATAAAGTCCACAAAACTAATAAACTATGCTTTTTTCTTTCCATATTAAAAAAGGCAAACGGAAAAAGATTTTATAATAGTGGAGCGGATGACAGAATCAGGAAAAAAGGTTTAAATTTCGTAGGGAAATGTTCAGAAGTTAAATTCTTATTCAGACAGATCGAATACTATTGATTATTACAACTCGATTTTAAAAGAGAGATTAAACACACGCTGCTGATTCATCACTCGCTATTAAACGCCTCACAAGAAAAAATCATCAAAAAAAAGAATACAAAAGTATTCAAAACAGCTTATTAAAGATAACACAAAAAAACGTTAGAAAACAACTCCTTAATTAAAGACTGCATTGCAACTATTAGATCGAACGTTAAATTGGGAAAAAACTCACAAACCAAAAATGAAAAAAAATGGACCAAAAGCGCAACACCTCGTGTTCCGTAGAACCGTAACGCACATAGTGCTTTTAAAAAAGATTTAGAGAAACTACAAACAATTCAAAAAAAAAACTAATGTAAAAAAATGGAAATAGAAGTAACCTCGAGGGAGATTCGAATTTTAAAAAACTAAGCATTAGGTGTGTAGATGAAGATAGTACTCGAAAATGAAATTAATATTATATGTAAATAATATTTAAATATTCACGAAGAGTAAAAGGATACTTGAAATACTTCTGAAGAGGTCGGCGTCAAATATTTATTTACGAATATTGTGATTGTATTTAATTTATATCAACAAACACTTTTCACTGTTCACTGTTCAACTTTTACATTAGAAATTTTTTCACATTACAAAGGTAATTCTAAGTATTAAGTTAACTTTGAAATAAATAACTATTATTTCATATTTATAGATATTCAGAATTTTTTAATCGAAGATAGAAAAACAGCAAATATATTCAAATTGAACGGGACATAATTACTGCAGAATTATCTTCTGTTAATATTGCTAAGGTTATCTTCTTTATAGACCAAAACACTTCATCAAGAAAGGAAATCCTCAGTTTGTTAATTATTAAATAATTTGTTTGATAAATAATTGGGCATTTTTTATGAGACACTGAAATAATCTCTTCATCCCACTGATCAAGCATAAAATCCAATAGTTAATACCTAACTCAGTATTTGGGGTTCCTATGACACGCATGTAAACAACTTACTAGACCGTTATCCTTTTGAACTTCCTTAGGTTTATATTGAGTAAGAATAAATGAAATATTGGTTGTATTGTCCTAAGATTTATTTATAATAATAATAATAATAATAATAATAATAATAATAATAATAATAATAATAATAATAATAATAATAATAATAATAATAATAATAATAATAATAATAATAATAATAATGATAATTCTTAAATAATTCATAATTAATAATGATGATAGTTCTAATAATAATAATAATAATAATAATAATAATAATAATAATAATAATAATAATAATAATAATAATAATAATAATAATTATAATGAGGATTGATATTTTGAACCATAAATAATTATAAAGCATTCAAACTAGTTTAACTTAATTCTATATTATCCACTAATTACTCACTCTTCTCTTCTTTGGATTAATAACTCGAATATCTAAATTTCAATTTCTTAATGCTATTTTTTTTTTTTTAAATTATTAAAACTGACAAATTTTGTTGAGAGAGAGAGAGAGAGAGAGAGATAAGAGGAAATAGTTATAGAGTAGAGAGAGAGAGATAGAGTTAGAGATAGAGAGAGAGAGAGAAAAGGAATGAGATAGAGAGAGAGAGAGAGAATAATAGAGAGAGAAGATAGAGATATATATAGATAGTATAGATTAGTAAGTATTATAAAACGATTGAAATAATATTGTAATAAGATAGAAGATTAAGAGTAGAAGAAAAGATTAGTTAAGAGTGATAGAGTAGAAGTATAGTATAGTGGAAGATAATATAGAGAAAATAGAGAAAAGAAGTGATATATAAGAGATAGATATATGTATAAAGTAAGCGTAAGAAATAGAGATTTAAAGAGAGTAAATTATGAGAAAAAAGAAGATAAGAATAAGGAAGAAATTAGAGAAGATATAGAATGAGATAGAGAGAGAAAGTATGAGATAAGAAGAGAGAGAGAGAGAGGACGAGTGACTGAACTTTGAATGAAGATGAGAGAGAGAGAAGAGTAGAGAGAGAGAGAAAGAGAAAAAGAGAAAGAGAAAAAGAGGAAAGAGAGAGAGAGAAAAGCCCGAAAAGAGACAAAGAAAGAGAAGCAGAGAGAGAGAGGAAAAGGAAAGAGAAAGAGAGATAAAAGATGTGAATGATATGGAAGATGCCAATCTGGGGAAAGGACGTGAATGATTGATGATGATGATGCATGATATATTTGATTGATGGCTGCATGATATGATATGATGATCGATGATAAAAAATATTATAAAAAAATGAATATATGGAGAGTTTATCCAATTGACAAAAATAAAAGATAAATTAGAAAACTGTGTATTGGTGAGAATTTTTTCTTCCTATTTAAAATAAATTTTTTTATACATCCCTTAAACAGAGAGCGATGACAGTGATTGAACTCTGAACCTTAGTAAATATTCAGTTTTGCAAGAGTATTACAACATGGGATTGTTTTCATGCCTACAATACAGTTGTATAATAGGTTCTATAATATCAGTTCATATCTAAATTAATAGCTAATAATGATATTAGCTTGCATTCCTTTAGAGCATTCACATTCTAGATTGTGGTGCTTCATTCTAATAATTTGTCATAGATAAATTTAACCTATTTGTAATATTATATGAGCCTCAATTTTGCGAAAAAAAATTTTACATAATTTTTCTAAACCCAATGAATGAAACCAATAAATTGGTTTGGAAAATCCCAAATATCAGTAAAAAAGTGCAACAGTCTTATGGTCAATTTAAAGAATCGAAATGGAAAAGGAGAATGAAATAGAAGAGATATTGTATAGAGCAAATTAAAATCAGCTGATTAAATAATTAATTAAAGTGTGTCACCGGAACAGAAAGCATACATAACCAATCATGCAGAAAATGAGTATATTCAATATCCGAAATGATAGTCTCTCAAAAAAAGGCTACAGGATGGTTAGCTAAATATTAAAAATGTCTAAAATGTGTTAAAGATATTATATTTAGATAATGTAGTGTCATTCCTATTAAAAATAAATAAATACCGTACATAAAGTATTGCGATAATTCTACTTAGTTTCACGTTTTTTTTCATAGAAAGCTTTAAATGCACTAAAATGATTAGGAAAAATGATAGAATATTGTCAGAGAGGCCTATAACATTATTTATGGATGTAGCTAATATCTGTAGTTTACGCCAAAGGTATATTTGATTTACTAGAACAATATATCTTTCGCGATTTTCTTGGATTACTAAATAAAAAACCAACACAGGACAGTTCAACCTCCAAATGAACAAAATGGACACCATAAAATCAAATATATAATTTATCAGGGTTGGCAAAAAGCCGACTTTTTGGTCAAAAAACCAAAAAGCCATGGCGTTTTGGCTTTTTGGCTAATATTTTGGCGACCTTGCCAGTATTGGGTAATTTGCGTGCCTGCTGCCTTCCTTAGATGTGGTAGCCGTTTCTCAGGCTCCCTCCCCGGAATCGAACCCTGATTCCCCGTTACCCGTTACAGCCATTGTAGGCGAATAACCTACAATCGAAAGCTGATAAGGCAGACACTCGTGGGATCCGGCGCCGGCACAAAGGCCTCTCACACCACGACTACGGCGGGTAGTTTCATAATATATATGGGATATAAATGTCATCAACCCCCAAAAATATCCATTCATATACAATTGAGAAAGCTACAAAATAAACACAGACACTTATTAGAGATAAAATAAATAATAAATTTGAGTATATATATATAATATATATATATATATATTATATATATATATATATATATATAATATATTATTATTTATTCACAATTGGTATTCTCGAACCCCTATACTGTGAAAGGATTCCAGAGATTACCGATAGTTGTTCCTAATGATATGCATATATAAGAATTATTTATAGTATATATATATATATATATATATATATATATAATATATAATATATTATATATATATATATATATAAACATATAGATATATATATATATATTATATATATATACCGTGCCCTCAAACAACGTTTGTAGAGCGACGCGGCCATTCGCATGCCCATACGTCTGCAATTCCAAATAAATTCCTAGTTCCGGATCCTAGGTAGCAAATTTAATCCTATCGAATGTTCCCCTCTCGATATGGCTATGCCCCGTGATGTGAACTTTTATAAAGAAAAACATACAATAAAACTATTAAAAATATACAGCTTGGTGAGTTCTATCATGATTACAAAAGAGAGAGAGACTGTGTGCCTTCCTATTATAATATATATAATATATATATATTAATCATATCATATCTCATACTAAGTATAATTGAGTATATATAAAATATCAAAGTATAGATTTTTCTATTATCAATAATATTGATATCAACAATTAAAGTATATATATATATAATACTGTAATCTAATATAATACATTTATACTAACTCAAGATAGGAAAAGTCAATATTCTTTTCATTATTTAGAGTTATGATATAGAGTTAGAACAGAGTGCAAGTCATATAATTATATATTTATATATTTAACTAACTCTATCATGGCGTTAAAGAGCCAGTTAATGATTAGATATATTAAGAAATAAAGAACTATAGGATGAAATTAATTAAATAATGTAATAAATTAATTTATAATTTATATAAATAATACATAATAAATAATATGTTGATTTAAGATAATAATAATTTATTATATTTTATTGATATTTAAAGATTACAACTTGTATAGTTAGTTGTATAATTTAATATATAAATATGAAACAGACGTGTGTAAACACAGTGAAAACGTTAAACCTATATATATATATATATATAGTTATGGAGTTATCAGTCTCTAATATGGGTGACTTAAAGCTGCTTAAAAAGTTCGGTATTGATCCACACGAAAGTATATTTTGCATTCTTTAGATCAGTGCCGTATTAAGTTAGGTAGTCGTAAATTGATTGAGTATTTCTTCTAGTAATTTCATATAAATAAATAATTAACCATCAGTTAATATTTACACTAAGTACTAACGGTATGATCAATACAACACATATAAAAAACGACACATAGATTATTATAGATTAAGTAAATCAAATTAATTAGCAGAGGGCCTTATATACACTAAATATTATGCTACATACAGTCACATGCATACATTAGTAATTAAAATCCAATAGTGTTTTAATATTTCATAGTGTAATCCTTTTTCCGACTGTTGGAATCTTCAAAACCAATATTATTATTACAAATTCAAAGCGTACACTTGATAACCTTCACAATATATCCATATGGAACAAACTACTATTTAGTTAAAGTACACTTAAAATAAATATTTAATATAAAAATTATTCTGATACTGTATATCAAGCTGATATCAATATAGTAATAGTTACAACAATCAGAAGGATGTAGTTGACGGCAGTATGTTATATGGCAGAATGCATTCTCAATCAATAAAAATAATAAATAAATTTAATAATAATTAACCCTTCTAACTCTCGCTAATATAAATACACTAATTGATTAACAATTGGGTGCCCATAATTATTTCAAAAAATTATAAATTAAAATAAAAACTTATCCACTCAAAAATTAGCCACTCATCTAGATATTTTTAAATTAATATTTTATATATATTATATTATTATAATTATTGAGTTTATAATAATATAAAATATATTATATATAATTACTGCATTACTGGATTGTGCCTGACTTATAGAACCTAAACAAACCTTATTTCAATTGAATCATACCAATAAAAAATAATAATGATAATTTAATAATTAATTTATTAATTATTAATTTAATAATAATAATTCATGGAATAATAATATCTAAATAATGAATGAGAAATAAATCAATAATAATTAATATAACATAATATAAATAATATAAAATATTAAAATAATAAATAATAAAATAATAATAAATATTATAATTTATAAAATAAATAAATACATATAAATAATAATATAATAAATAAAAATGAAAGACTAAAAATTTTAGAATAATAATTAAAAATTAATATTATTTGAAATAATAAATAATTATATTAAAATGAGTAATAATAATAAATAATAATAATCAATAATAATAAAGGGGGGGATCACCTCATAATATTTTACTCATAATTAAATTCCTCAAATTATTATTATTATATGAATAAATAAATTTTAATAATAGGTATATAAATATTAACTATAATAATAACAATAATAATAATAATAGATAATCTACTAATACATTTGATAATACATTTGATAATAATATAATTGAATTTGATCCAAATGAACCATAATTAACTACTAATTAATAATATAAATTGAATAAATAATAATACAATAAATAACCAGAAAATTATATTAAAGCAACATCTAACTTAATTATAATAATAATAATAATATATAATATAATAAAATATATTAAAATATATATTATGATATAATAAAATTAAAATTCTTCACAGCGCAAATTATACTCCCTTCAATTTATCACGTGTGCCTGCACTCACAAAATCATACATTACTCAATATTCCCACAGATATTTATATATAAAATTTTTACCAGACTACCATTTACAGAAAAGTGATATATATTATATATATATATATATATATAGTATATATAGGTAACCATTTTTTTATGGAAAAATTCCAAGCCTAGGAACTATATAGATAAAAATAAAAATGTTCAGAGTTTTGATTCAGAAATGGACTGGGATTAATATTATATATATATATACTATATTATATTCAATTAGGACCGTTCTATCTTATACAGGGATATATGCCATCTAATAAGTGAAGTGACTGTATGATAGAAAGAAATTGGAAGACTATTCTGAATCATAGTAAGTGAAAAAATGAACGATTAGTATAATATAATTACAATATAATATATTATATATATATATATTTAATTATATATATATAATAATATATAATAATATATATATTATATATATATATAATAGATTATTAATATATTAATTAATCATTTAATTTATATTATATTTAATTTATAAATTATTATGCTTCAACTATTATCCCGCTTTATTAGAATAGCTATGTATATTAGTGGTACGTACAACCTATCTCCACATTCAATACACCTATACCCTACTCTTATACATCTCTAGTCCTTCAATCCACCCACTACACCGCCTACATCATATCCCCCTGCCAACACACCTACCTCTTCCCTCAACTCCTCTCAGTAGCAATTTCATACCTTATATTTCCCATCTACATATCCATACCTTCCTTTATTGTGTCTCACCCCTTACCTCCTCATTTCCTATCCTCGCCTTCCCAATACTCCCTACTATAACCACTCTTACTTCCTTCACATTATTTATATATAGATATATATCATACTCACCAATATGCCCATATCTTCTCACCTTCCCTTCTTCCCATCTTTACCCACAACACTCATTCCTCACCAATCACACTCTACCCCACTCACCACTCACTATTCTATTAATCCTAATATCTCCCTTCTACAATCTACTCAACAAACCCTCCAACTACCTTCATTCATCATATAATACTTATCCAACTTCTTCCTTGACCTAGCATTC
>JABUQX010120600.1:20000-28346 GCA_015478945.1 Trachelipus rathkii | reverse complement strand
CTGCTCTAATAATAATAATAATTAATAGTAATAATAATAATAATAATAATAATAATAATAATAATAATAATAATAATAATAATAATAATAATAATAATAATAATAATAATAATAATAATAATCAATAATAAATCCACTAATAATAATAATAATCAATAATAATAGACTTTTGGATTTGAATAAAAAGAGGAAAGTTTATATTTTTTAATTTCCATGAAAGTTGAAAAAATGAAAGTTTTTCCACTTTCTCGTATTCTTAAAGTATTTTTTTGTGAAGAGGGATTCTAATGTTTTTTGTTTAACTTTTAAATGTTTTTTCTATATTATTATTACTTAATATTGTAGTTCGTTGTATGTTTTTTTTTTCATACTTTTTTTCTTATGTTTCTCCGTGTGTGGTTAGTATCACTTTTTCTTACTCATTATATATATTTAAGTTTTATATATCTATATATATATATAATTATATATATAATATATTATATAGATATATATATATATATCTATATATATATATATATATTATATATATATATATCATATATATATATATATATATATATATATATATATATATATTTTATATAGTATGCATCTATATATGTATATATATATCACAATATACTATAATAAATATTATACTATATATATATATACTATATATAATATACTATATAATATATATACTAGTATATATAGTATATATATATATAGTTATATATATATATATATATATATTTATATATATATATATAATATATATATATATATATATATACTATTATATATACTATATAGAATATATATATATACTACTATATATATATATACGTATATACTATATATATAATTTATATATATATATATATATATATATATATACTAATATATATATAATATACTATACTATATACTATATATATATACTATATATAATATATATATACTATACTATATATTATTATTATAATATATATATTATCAGTGGCGGCTCGTCCATAGGCACTGCGTATATATAAACGATATTTTTTAAATCCGATATATCGATATTTTTTAAAAAAAATATCATATCGCCTTCGATAATATCGCCAGAAAAATATCGATATTCGATATATCGATATTTCGATATATTATATTCCGATTATAATTTGATATATTATAATCTATATATATATACTATATATACATATTATATATATATAATATATATATCATATATATAGTATATTATATATATATAATATATATATATATATATACTATCATATATTATCCTCCAGATTAGGCGACGCACATAGTTTAAAAACAATGATAGCAACACTAAAATTGAATACAATTTTGGAATCAGGGGCAAATTTCAGTTATGAAAAGTACAAAATAAATTAAAACTAACATAAAATAAAAAAAAAATAAATAACAAAGTTTTAGAGATGTACGATGTTTTTTATTTTACAACGGCAGAAATGATGTTAACAGATTTATTTGCATTCTTAAACAATGAGCAGTTGTTAGTATTTTAACAGTATTTCGATTTCAATACTACACCTATATATATATATATAATATATATATATAGATATATATATATATATATATTATATTATATATATATTAATATATATATATATATATATATATATATATCAGATGTGTGTGTGTGTGTGCGTGTGTGTGTGAGATAAAAAAAAATTTATCCGATCTCCCGTTCCGTCGTGGCCGTTAAGTAACTTTGTCAATATATATAATATATAATATATATATACTATATATATATATATATATATATACTATATATATATATACTATATATATATATATATCATATAATATATTATATATATATATATATATATATATATATTACTTACTCAGAGAGAGAGGAAGGCCTTTAATTGATAAAATATGAAGCAGGACGCTATTTGTACAGAGAAAACACAGTGGAGCAAATGCGAAAATAGGATCTTCACTCCTCAGTCTTTCAAGTTTTCCAACTCCAAGCAGGTTGCAAGGACTGAAGTTGCTTGCTACGAAAGCCGTTGATGCTTGGATCTTGAGGAAACTGGCCCGGTGTTTTGACTTCGGATTTGTGACGAGTGAATAAATAAAATAAGAAAATCGCGTTCACTTGAAAATTAAACCAACATAACGTCATAAAAATCACTTTTTTTTTCGTATTAAACAAAGGCAAAAACATAACTATTACAGTAGTCTAAATGACAGCCTAGGAATCTTCAAAATGATTTCTCATTTAAGTACAAAGTGAACTCATTGATTCTAACAACGAAATTTAATTAAATTGCGCATTGGTAGACAACTGAGTCTAAGGCGTTTTCGGACCTTTTGCACTTTTGCTAACGGAAATTGGCGGGAAAATGCCTAAAAAAGTGTTCGTTCTATGTAAACTTTTAGCACAACATTTAGTAAAACAATGCTAACTAAACGTTAGTTAATTTCCTAAATTCGTGTTAGGTTGCCTCTTTCCCGCTGCCTTACCGAATTTTAGAACAAAGCTTACGCAAACAATGTAACAAATAAGATTGCGGCCCGTATAGTTTGTTGATTGATGAATTTTCATCATGAACATTAGCTTTAAAATCCCTAATTTCTTCCAAATCGCATAAAACTCCATCACCAAATAGTGCATTCAATTATTTGTAATAAAAACTATTTTGTTATTTTTTTTATTTTTGTTTATTCCAAAACCACGTGCCTCCATTAGAACAGCTGATCAAAATTTTTGTAAACAATCGGTCGATTATGCCCCGAACAATTTCGTGCTAAAACTGGCCAATTTCAGGGCGCATTTTTTTTCTTCCTTTATCCAGCCACGGTCTAAGCACAACATGCCAAAAACACGACAAACGGCCTTTAGACAGACTCTGGAAGTCTGGATCTTAAGAAAATCTATTAAAATTTTATTAATAAAACTTAATAATATTAAGAGTTTCGAACTGGGTGACAGAACGACTTATCATAAGAAAAAGCTGCTAGTCTCTCGTACCCGAATTACCTAACTTTCAGTCATATAGCTATTATTTAAAATCGTTCCAATCCTTTAGTTAAGTTACACTATTATAAGCGAAAACATCGTAATCGCCAGCTAGATGATTAGACTCAGCCTCAGAACTCCGGATGTTAACTTAAACCAACTAACCAGGAGTCCTGTCCGGTATTAGAGTTCTGAATGATTATTCTTCGTCCACACTGACACTGAACACACACTCCACAGAGCTACACGTAAATCAGGATTAGGCTAGTCTCGAGTGGACTGCAAAGTCTTTAACAGTCTCAGAATAAATAAATAAATTATAAAATATTTCATGAAAAAAGGAAAATAAAACTATGATAGCTATTTTTAATTTCTTTCCTTTTATTCAATGTAACTCAAGTTAGTTACCCTTTAATTATGTAATACTACTACTAATTTATATATATATATATATATATATATATACTATATATATATCATAATATACATATATATATATATATACTATAATATATATATACTATACTATATTATATATATATAATATATATATTATTATTATTACATTAGCCCACAATTTCTTATTCATCGTGAATGCACCTTAAAAAGACTAACTGATTGATATGCTCGGAAGTCAATCTATTTCTTTCATTTGAGCAAACATTGTTTAATAATCGAAAGTGTTCGTTCTGACGAACTGACGGGGCATTTTACAGTAAGATATTTCATTGCTAACTAAACATAGTAGGGAAAGCATTTTTACTATCATTCCAAAATTTTATGGGTCGCATTATCCCACTTAATCACTGAATAACCCTGCAATAGTGATTAGGAATATTTCAGAAGACAATTTGAACTATGTAGTATCTGCCATGTCCGGATCCCCCCCCCTTTTTATTTTTTGCGTTCCAAAAAACGACGAAAAATCTAACAACCCCCACCCATTTTTCGTTTATTTATTACCACGACATTGGGGACGAACGAAGAAGGGCACAAATCATGAGGAAAAAGCAGAGCTTTCACTCACTATCAGCCGGTGTTGGAGAGGGCGGATAAGATTTTATTTTTTTCCGGCGCCTTTTAAAAAAAAATTTTTGCGCGCGACAAGAATATCGCCTTTCGATATTAAGAAAAAATATCGAAATATCCGATATCATCGCCTAAGACAAATATCGCCCCAAACAACAAATCGATATATCGAGCCCAAAAATATCGATATTCGATATATCGATATTTCTTGGCCATTCCCTCACCCAGCAACCTTTCTTACTACTCGTGCCCTCTTTCTCATCTCTCTCTCTCTCTCTCTCTCTCTCTCTCTCTCTCATCTCTCTCTCTAATATATATATATATCATATATATAATATCACTTATATATATCATATATATATATACTATATACTATATATATACTATATATATATACTATATATCTATATAATATATATATAATATATATATATATATATATATATAATATACTACTATACTATATTAATCTATAAAACCTATCTAACTCTATCTATATATATCATCACATATATATATATATATATAATATATATATATATATATATATATATATATATTATATATTATTATCATATATATATATACTACTACTATATATATAATATATATACACTACTATATATATATAATATTATCTAAATACTTGAGTTGCCCCTATTAAAAAACATTTTTTATTTTAAAACCGTTTTTCTATTGTTGCTTTCTCATTGATTAACTTTAAAGTACTTCTTAGTACATATTTTTATTATTTTATTTTGTTTTATTAAATATGTTTTGTTATAAAATATTATTCATTATGTATAGTATTTAAACATACCATTTATAAACATCAGTATTTATAAATAATTTTCTATACTCTAAAAATTCACAGATATGATATCCGCCAATTGCTTTGGGCACGGATAGTCTTATTTTTAATGTGTTAAAAGCAGTTACTTAAATAGCGGCTTATTCTTCCCTTTTCTTGTCAATTTTGCATAACTTTTATATTGTATTGATGTAATAATTTCATTTATTTGATCAATTTTCGCCAAAAAATAAAAGAATAGTTATCCGTCAAAAAAATTTATTGAAATCTTAATAAAAATAGAACGTTTCTAAATGTCAACTTCGTGCTGAGCCACGAGTAGCACGAGTGCAGGAGTCGCCTATGATATATATATATATATATATATATATATATATATATATATATATATATTATATATATTATAATATATATCATATATATATATTATATATCAATATATATAGATATATATAATATATATATATATATATACTATATTATATATATTAACCTATATATATATATAATACTATATATATATATATATATATATATATATACTATATATATATATCTATATAATATTAATTATATATACTATATATTATATATACTATATATATACAGTATATTTAGTATATCATATTATATATATATATACTATACGATACTATATATATATACTATATAACCTATATATATATATAATATATATAATATATACTGATATATATATTATATACCTATATATATATATAATATATCATAATATATATTGTTTTGTTCTTGTGCCTATTTCTCTAATTGAGATGTTTGTCTTTCCAATTTTCTCTTCTCTTAAAGGATATGAAATTTAATGGTTATTCATTCTTTTTTCAAGTTTCTTTATTAATTACTTACTTATTATTATTATCTATTATCATTATTATTATTATTATCTATAATTATTATTATATTAGTATTATTATTTTATTATTAATTATTATTTATATTATTACATTATATTATTATTGTTATTATTATTATTATATTATTATTATTATTCATTATTACTTATTATATTATTATTATTATTATTATTCATTATTATTATTATTATATTATTATTATTTATTTTTATTATTAGTTATTATTATTATTATTTATTATTATTATTATTATTATTATTATTATTTATTCATTATTATTATTATTATTATTATTATTATCTATTTATTATTATTATTATTATTATATTTATTCATTATTCTTATTATTATTTTATTATGATTATTTCATTTATTATTATTATCTTATTATTATTACTTATTATTATTATTATTATTGTTTATTATTATTATCTACTATTTTATTATTATTATCTATTATTAGTTCATTATTATTATTATATTAATTCATTTATTATTATATTAGTATTATTATCTATTATCTAATATTGATTATCTATATATTATCTATTATTATTCTTTCATTACTTATTATTATATTATTATTATTATTATTATTATTATTATTATTATTCATATTATTATATTATTATATATTATATATTATCTATTTACTTATTATTTATTATTATGGCATTCTATTATTATTATTACTTATTCATTATTTTCATTATTATTATTATTATTTTATTATTATTTATTATTCATTATTGATATTATTATTATTATTATTATTATCTATTATTTTATATATATTTATTCACATATTATATTATTATTATTATTATTATTATGTATCTATTATTATTATGTATTACTCATTGTATTATATTCATTAACCTAATTATATTACTATATTATTATTATTATTATTCCATTTCATTATTTATTATTATTATTATTATTATTATTATGTATTTATTAATATTGTATTATTATTATTCATAATTTATTATGATTATTATTATATTTTTTCATTATTATTATTATTATTATTATTATTTTTATTATTAATTTTTATATTATTTTTATTATTTTTTTTATTATTATTATATTATTATTATTATTATTATTATTATTTATTTATTATTTATTATTATGAATTAATAATTGTGTTATAGCTATATTCATTAATATTTTATTTATACCATTATTAATATTATTATTATTATTATTATTATTATTATTTCATTATTATTTATTATTATTATATATTATTATATTATTATTATATTATATTATGTATTATATTATTGTTATTATATTATTAATACTATTATATTACTTATTATTATCATCTATTATTATTATTACTTATTATTTATATTATTATTATTATTATTATTATCTATTATTATTATATTATTATTTATTATTATTCAATTCATTATTATTATCATTATTCATTTTCATTATTATTTTATTATTATTTATATTATTATTATCTGCAGAACTACAGAAACACCCGACTTGCAAAGATTTTACTGTCCACTCAATACTGTTAAGTATTTTTGTTTATTTAATGTGTCTACTGTTTTAAAACAAATATTTTATGTTTTTGAAATAAGTATATTATTTTACTATTTTCAACTGGTTAACATATGAGCTTGCTCACTTAGAGCAGATCTGCTTCTAAGCCAACAAACATCATAGTCGCGATAACTATTATGTTTATTTATTGTGTGGATATGTCTACTGTTCATTGTGACCTATGAGTTTGCTTCACTCAGCAACCACGTTCGTGTTTCTAAGCAAACAAACAGTGCTACCAAGTAGGTGACAATTCTATTTTGGAATATTTTCCTACCAGTGTGATAGATAGCATCACCGTCTTAGAACAGATATGTACTATGCGGTGAACATCAAAGCTATTTATTTCAGTTATTCATAACAGTTTTTCATTACAGCTATGAGTTTGTTCACTCAGCTTAGAACAGAAATGTTTCTAAGCATCAAACATCATAGTTGCTACAAGTGAACATCAAAAATTTTTTTTTTTTGAATTATTTTTCCTACTCAGTTGACTCGATTAGATCACCGCTCTCTAGAATCACAAGATATGTTTCTACGAGTCATGAACATCAAAACTTGTTATATAAGTTCGCGCCCAAATTCTCTTTTAAGATGTACTTTTTTAACATTTACCAAATGATCTTCAATTAGTTTCTTTGAGTTTACTTTATTTGGTCACTTCTAATTCTATCGTTTTAAATAAAATAAAAATCAAGTTGAATTGAAGTTCAAAGACCATTTTCCTTAAAGTATTTATCCAACTTCTCTTGAATGAATCAGATGTTGCTGCTGTTCACCGTATTTCATAAGACAGACTATCCTACTTGTCAATCTACTTCGTAAGTGAAGAAATTCCTTGTACCAATATTGGTTTGAAATCGTTTCCCAGACAGCATGTACACTTAAATCAAGTTGATTAGCTTTGATTTTAAATTGCCTTGGCAAACTTGCAAAAAAACGACTGTTACAAACTGTAGCAAGCTTTAATATTTACTTCAATTTTGATAACTTTGATTTAAATTTGCATTGGCAAACTTGGTATAAAATACTTGTAACAAACGTGCAGAAAAGCCTGA
>JABUQX010120600.1:15000-17500 GCA_015478945.1 Trachelipus rathkii | reverse complement strand
CTACACATAATAACATCCCCGTCTACTGATCAGACTTGGGATCGTATATCTTTGATTGCTCTTTGAATAATTAATGTTTCGGAGCAAGATGTCCTTTTGAGTACGTGCGGCGCATATTTGAAGTAATTCTCACTGGTGTTTAAGAGTGCATTATCTTTAGACGAAGTCGTAAACCATGGTTTTAAATCTGTTTGAGCTCGTGCTATTACCAACGTCTTAAAGCAAAATCTCATCCTTTTTTATTTCATTCCGGAATCTTACTAAATTTAACCTAGAACTCTTAAAAATTGTTTTCTCTCTAGAAAATGCAATAATATCCCTCTCTCATTCTTCTTCTTCTCGTGATTTCTGTCATTTGAAGAAAAAAATGTCAACTTCATTGCATTCTTTACTTCCCTCCCCTTATATTTTTTGATATCAACAAAGTTTACTTACCTTCTGCTAAATATGAACTCTTCACTGATATAGTTTTTTCTAATTCCTCTTCAGATGGTTAATGAGCTATTCTTCCTTCTCCATCTCACCTAAACTCATTAATATCAAATATTGTAACTTATTCTAAAGACATTATTTCCGATTTCTGTGAGTTTAACACTATGTAAGCGTATAGTCATAATAGTATTACTACTCTAGTTCTCAAAATTTGTGTTTCTAACCTTGCACTCTTCTTTGATACTTTAATTCATTTCTGTCTATCAACTTCAACCTTCCCTTCTTTTTTGAAGCGTACCCTTATTCAGCCTGTCCCCAAGAAAATGGACACCTCTCAGCCCTCTATTCTTTTAGACATCATTTCCCATAGTTTTTGAACCTATATATTTAATCTATTCATCCTAAATGCTTAAAAGGGAGTTTGTGGTGAGGCCTATTAATGACTTTCTTTCTGATTCAGTTTTCTTCTTTCTTTCTCTTCTCTTCTTCTTCTCTTCTCTTCTCTTCTCTTCTCTTCTCTTCTCTTCTCTTCTCTTCTCTTCTCTTCTCTTCTCTTCTCTTCTCTTCTCTTCTCTTCTCTTCTCTTCTCTTCAGCATTTCGGTGAACCTTTTACTGTGCCGCTTGACATTTTGAAAGTCAGTGATAGAAACAAGCAAAATACTTTAATTTCTATACCTCCAGTATTTCGGTATCTATCCTTTTCTTCAAATCCTTCTATATTTCCGGTCGTTTATGGTAACGGTTGTAGACGACTACCGTTCTTCATTTAACAAATGTGTTCCTCATGGTTCTGTTCCATTCAAAACTTATTTTTTAATTTTTTTTATTAAAGACATCTCTATAACTTCAGCAGCTATCCACTCCTGAAACAAAGACTGCACCATTCGTTATATTTATATATTAGTTAATTATTTAATTGTTAAGTTTTGAAAGATGTCTTTTCTAACAGAAATTAATTCAGCTAGGTGGGTAACATTGGAACAGCTAACTATTATATTTCTCGAATTTCTAATTGTTTTAGCGAAAATTTTGTTTTTAATACCTGGAATCTTCACATCATGATATTTTCACCCAACATAAACTTTCACATAACAATAACATCTTCTTCGACAACATACAACCAAAACATACATCTGTCTTTAAATATTCTTGGTGTTTCTTTTAACCGGGATCTCGTTATATATATATATATATATATATATATATATATATATATATATATATATATATATATATATATTTTTTTTTTTATATTTATATATATATATATATATATATATATATATATATATATATATATATATATATATATATATATATATATATATATATATATATATATATATATATAAATATATATATATATATATATATATATATATATATATATATATATATATATATATATATATATATATATTTTTAAATTTTTTTATATATATATATATATATATATATATATATATATATATATATATATACATTTTTTTTTTTGGAAAATCCCATCATTTCTCTTTCTAACCATTTCTCTAAGAGATTGTTGTTCCGAGGTTCCCTCAAATTTCTTTAAACTACCTCAATTGCAATCTCTTTAAGAATGTTGTTTCGTCCCTGTGTAGTACATCTCATACAACTTTGGTTTTTACATTCACACAGTCCTCTTTGGAAGGTGGAAGTCATTGACTTTTTCTTCTTATCAATTTTTCACTCTCATTAACTCATCATAATCTCTTTCTGTCTTTCGATTTGTTGTTCAGCACCTTTTGTGCTATTACTTTTGCAACCAACATTGCACTTCTGAAATCTCTAGTTCCATACCTTCTCTTTTAAGGTAGTCTTATGCGACATGCCTTTCTGTACAGCCTCATTCCTTTCTCTGCACAACTCTCTGACTAAAGACTCAACCACATGTACACTGTTTATATAGTTTGGAACACACCCTCTATCTCAACTTTCTTTGATTTGCATAAATTCAAACGTAGTGTAGAGAGGCAAGTTTATCTTTAATTTAGATTTCTTTACTTCTCCCAAATCTTGTATAATTTGTTAAATCCCTGGTTTTTGCTC
>JABUQX010120600.1:0-10000 GCA_015478945.1 Trachelipus rathkii | reverse complement strand
AATAAAACAAAGTTAGTTTTCTAATAATTAAATGGTCGCCAGATCGATCAGATCGGATAAAGCTTTAAGATTAATTAAAAACAAAGCGGTAAACATTAAAGTTAATGGTTAGTTAAAACAAAGCAGTTACTGACTTAATTGTAAACTCGTAGCGGTGAATGCTAAGAATATTTTTTCTAAAAAATAAAGCTAAATTAAAAACTAACTTAAAAAAATGAAGCTAAAAACTTCTTCTTAAAAATGCTAGAAAACTGTAAAACTAAACGAAGCTGTGCAAAAATTAATAAAGCTAGCTTATTTTCTTATTATTATTTATTTTTATTTTTTTTTTTATGTTTTTTATCCTATTTTTTATTTTTTATTTTTTAAAATTGCTGTTCCCTCTGAGGAAACACATTTTTGTTGTAAAAAAAAAAAAATAAGCGCGATTATAACTATGAAACTAATGCGGACTAATCTTAGTAATATAAACAAAACTTATGCTTTAAATTCAAAACTAAATGCTTTTCGTTTCTTCCTTCGATGCTACAAAAGAAATTAAACGTTTGGCAAAAGTTTTCTCAATTGTAAAAACTAGGTTATTTTAAAATTAAAATTGATATTTAAAAATATCAGGAGAGCAAAAAAAAACGTATTTCCAAATCTGGAAAGATTCTTATATATATATAAAACGTGTTCATCGGAACATCTTTGAAAGCTACTCTATTTTGAATTAAAAATAGATACTTTCTCTAATCTAAAAGAGCAAAAAAAAAATGTTATCATCAAAATCTGTTCACTGGACATCTTTTAAATCAACGCTGTAGGAAAATAACGGTATAAATTCCTTATCTATCTGCTTTAGGAGAGGGCTATCTCAATCGTTTGAGTCTCCTTTTACGAAGTTTATGAAATAAACTGTTATTTAAAACCTTTGTTTTTTAAAATTTATATTAAAAAATTAAAAGAATGGAGCGGCTAACTATAAAAACATAGTAAACAACGTTATGGTACATCTGGCTACTTTCGCAACGTAATCAACGACTGGCTTGGTTACTTTTAGGATACTCAGGAAAAACACAGGGGAAAACATCATCCCAAACTGGTAACTTCCTTTAAAAGGACCTAACTTTCAAGCGCTATTACGCAACATCAGACATGATGAGATGAAATAACTTAAGTCTTTTCCGTTTGAAGACCGGCTCGGTTACTTTAAGGATTTTAAGAAAAAATACAGGGGAAAACTTTCGGCCCAACTGGTAATTTCCCTTAAAAGGACCTAACCTTAGAACGCTGTTATGTAACATCAAACATAATAAGATGTATTACGCAAGTCTTTTTACGAAGGATTGCATTCAACAGAGCTATGATTTACTTTTAGTTATCGGTTCCCTTTTCAATTCAATAATAAAAATAATAAAAAAACGATAGGTCTCGAAACGGGCTTCCTGTTGCTTCCGACAGTTTCGGAGCAAGATTTAAACCTTTATTTAAAAACTGACTGAAAATCATATCAAACATGGGTATACGCATCCTGAACATCCAGAGACCCGCTTGATTGTTTCAAAGTTTTGGGGAAAATACCGGGGAAACTTTCGGCCCACGAGTAACTTCCCTTAAAAGGACCTGATCATCAGAGCGTCGTTAGGTAACACCTGTCTAAAGAGATGAACTAACTCAAGTCTCTTTTACGGAAGACTACGCTTACCATCCTATGATTTTAAATATATATATATATATATATATATATATATATATATATATATATATATATATATATATATATATATATATATATAAGAAAAAGAACAAGTATATATATATATATATATATATATATATATAGAGTACTCTGAATATATATATATATATATATATATATATAGCTTAAAAATTCGTAGGGCTTTCCTACCCTCAAACTATCTTTCTTGTCACTTTCAACAAGGTGCTTTTGAGGAATAGGCACTGTCGCCTGGTTTACTTTAAAAACGCCATTCTATTACAACTCAAAGTCCTGAAAATATTCAACGAATAATTCTGCCATTAAAATTGTCTGAAATTAAGCTAAAAAAAAATGCTACGGAAATTTGTATTTCCACTTTAAACGTTATTAATGGGCCGAGCTTTCTATTTACAGCGGCCACCCAGATATGTGTTCGCGCACACATACTTACATACATATATATATATATATATATATATATATATATATATATATCATTCTATATATATATATATATATATATATATATATATATATATATATATATATATATATATATATATATATATATATATATATATATATATGTATATATATATATATATATATATATATATATATATATATATATATATATATATATATATATATATATATATATATATATATATATATATATATATATAAAAAAATATATATAGTTTTATACTTACATACTTACATATATATATATATATATATATATATATATATATATATATTCTTAATGAAATCGAACTCTGGGGTCGGCAAAATTGCTTACATAGTTCGATTCTTCGTCGTCTTCTTCTTCCTCTTCCTCCTCGCTAGGATCTGTATCCAGCGGTTGTTCTCGGGCTAGATAAACTCTCGTAGTTCTTTTCGCGTGAGATCGGTGAGGTTCGTATTCCTCTTTATTACTGGAGGAAGTCCTTTGACTTTTCTGGTCCCCTTCTTTTGCTTTCAAGTTCCTTTCGAAATCTTCCGCACTGTTAAAGGGGATTACCATTTGATCTACGTCGGGGGTAGGTCTCCACGGAGGTGCATCCTTACAAGCGGCGGTTGTTTTTCTTCGGTGTGATTTCCTACAATAGCGGCAGTATGTATAGAGAGAGCGAGAGAGAGAGAAAGAGAGAGAGGTAGAGAGAGAGAGAGTATATATATATATATATATATAGTATATATATATATATATATATATATATATATATATATATATATATATATATATATATATATATATATATGTATAAAAATTCGTGTCTTTCCACTCTTATCTATTTTTTTTTTTTCTTTCAAAAAGGGTGCTTTTGAGGAAATAGGCACTGTCGCCTGGTTTACTTTAAACGCTATTTTCCTCCCTATTACAATTCAAAACCAAAAATGATCAATGGATAATTCTGTCGGCTGAGAATTGGTTCGAAATTGCTTAAAAAAATGCTTACGGAAATTTGTGGCTTTCCACTTAAACTGTTAGTCGTTCTGGGCCGAGCTTCTTGCTTACAAGCACGGTTATCCAGATATGTGTTCGCGCACACATACTTACATACATACATATATATATATAGTATAGTAGCATATATATATATATATAGTATATATATATATATATATATATATATATATATATATGTAGTATACATATATATATATATATATATAATACATATATATATATATATATATATATATATATATATATATATATATATATATATATATATATATATATATATATATATATATATATATATATATATATTTATATATAGTATATATATTAGCAGTTATATATATATATATATATATATATATATATATATATATATATATATATATATATATATATATATATATATATATATATATTCTTAATGAAATCGAACTCTGGGGTCGGCAAAATTGCTTACATAGTTCGATTCTTCTTCGTCTTCTTCTTCCTCTTCCTCCTCGCTAGGATCTGTATCCAGCGGTTGTTCTCGGGCTATATAAACTCTCGTAGTTCTTTTCGCGTGAGATCGGTGAGGTTCGTATTCCTCTTTATTACTGGAGGAAGTCCTTTGACTTTTCTGGTCCCCTTCTTTTGCTTTCAAGTTCCTTTCGAAATCTTCCGCACTGTTAAAGGGGATTACCATTTGATCTACGTCGGGAGTAGGTCTCCACGGAGGTGCATCCTTACAAGCGGACAACCTTTTAAAAGCTCCTCCGTTTTTTCGGGAAACAAATTCCGTCTTGGCTTCTTTCTTTTCTTTAGCCTCATATTTCGGTCTGTAGGAGGATCTCTTCGATCTCCTTGGAGAATCTCTGTTCTCAGTCATTCTTTGGCCTTCTGTGATACTGGGGTGACTCCCCGTGGATCACCTCTATAACTAAAACTTTGAAATGAATGCGCGGTTCCCCGTGGAACATATTCATTTTTTAAACTACCTTGCCCTATTGGGTCTTTTACTTGTGCGTTTCTTCTTTCCGTCCGTGCGGAAGAAGCCTTCAAACGCTTTAAGCTACCTTGCCCTATGGGGTCTTTTATTCCTTCCTGGGGTGGATGGGTGCCTTGACCCTGTCTGCTCTGTCCTGGAGAGGCATACATCTGTGCTTGATTTCTGCCGGACAATTCCCAAGGGACGTTCCCTTGCTGTGGCTGCGTCACCGTGCGTTCGGTGGGAGCGGGGGCCTGTCCCCGAACCTGGTTAAGGTCGAATGGTCGACTGTCAAAACCTGGCTGAGTCATGGGAGAGTTTACTGTGCTTTCCCATGTGTTCCTATAATAACTACCTTCACCACTCCAGTTTGCCTGAAACTCTTGGTGAGTCGTGATAGGTTCTGTACCTAACCCTACTGTGGGTTTCACCGTGTTATTTACGTACTTAGATACGAAGCTTGCTGTGGACCCCTCTGGGTCTTTATCATAACAGAAACTTTGATCTGCTGGTGCGATTTCCGAAGGACGGATATTACGATAAAACTGTGTTGCTCTGCCGCGGCAATCATCTGTATCGCTTCCACCGGGCTGTTCCCGTGGGTATTCATCTGCTGCTGGGTTCTTTAACCTTCGTTGGGGCATGGGCATTTACTGTGCCTACCCATGTATCTCTACTTTGCCTCGGGGCATAATGACCTTTGTTACTGCCCCTAGATCACTTAAAATTTATGGTTAGCTATAGTAAGTTCTGTACCTGACTTTGTGTCATCTAAAAAACTGTTTTCTGAGCAACTTTGAGTTTTCGTCCCTCCCGGGAGTCTCAAGTCTGTAACCCTCTTTAGGGCCGTTGCTATCCTCACTTTAGAGAATAAAACGAACTCTTTTTTAGAACCAACACAAAACTATGGCTAAAAACGCATAAAATGAACGAAAAGTAATCACTGACTATCACTGTTACGTTTGTCTTAAAATGAACACAAAATTGTTTAAATGGTTAAGTTATTCGTAACTTGATCTAATAATAAATCTTCTTTAAAATTAATGCCCATCTCAAAATTCTTTAAAAATGTTAATCCTAAAATATTGGTACTTACATTAGCTATATAAAAAGTATCCCTATATCTACGTCCCAATCCCAGATCGATTTCAATATTTTTAATACCATAGACTGCAATATATATATATATCTCTGCATAGATATGATATATATATATGCTTATTTTAAAAAACACTGTAGTCTCGATTGGACTAGGCGTTATTAGAGTATATATATATATATATATATATATATATATATATATATATATATATATATATATATATATATATATATATATATATATATATATATATATATATATATATATCTCTGTATAGATATATATATATATATGCTTGCCTTAAAAAAAAACTGTAGTCTCGATTGACTATATATATATATATATATCTCTGTATAGATATATATATATATATATATATGCTTGTTTTAAAAAAAACACTGCAGTCTCGTTGATTTGTATATATATATATATATTTCTGTGTAGATATATATATATATAAGCTGGCTTACGAAAAGAAAAGATACTTTAATCTCTAAAAACTTTATTTCCCCAAAAGCTAATAAACGTTCCCTGTATATATATATATATATATCTCGTTATATACATATATATATACACTGGCTTAAAACGTGAAATAAAATTTTCTATAATTATACTTTAAACGCTACTTTTGAACGTGAAATAAAATTTTCTAAACGGAATAAAATATGATGGCAATATATATAGACTATCTATAATCTCTTCATCTCTATCTTCTCTCGTTCTACGTTTACGTTTGACCTTCAGATGTGTGCTATAAGCTTCTATACTGCATGCGCGGGTGGGTATGGGTGTGTGTGTGTGTGTGTTTGTGTTTTATGCGTAACTTTTTGTCCAATCGGTCTACGTCTGCTTGCTCAAATCTTTCCTCTTCCTCTTACTCTTCTTTATATATATATATATATATATATATATATATTTATATATTTTTTGACAAGAATAAGTAGGAGATATATCTCTTTATATATATATATATATATATATATATATATATATATATATATATATATATATATATATATATATATATATATATATATATATATATATATATATATATATATATATATATATATATATATATATATATATATATATATATATATATATATATATATATATATATATTTATTTATTTATTGAGTGAATATTAGTACTTTACCAAAGTTTAGAGAATGGAAGGTTAATTGAAGAGAAAGTGTTTAAGAAAAGGGTAAACAAAGTTTGGAAAATCAATTATCTTTCAATATCAATAATTTGATAAGACTTACTTGCTACCCGTTATCAACTTAAAAATTAACACATAACACGTTACACATATTTTTGTCAACTCTGACAATATAACACACTTAAGAACATATATATATATAAATATATGCTTAATTACCCTCTAAAATTACACACTTTTATGAAACCAAAACCATAAAATATAAAACACATCTTATCAACTACATAAAAACCAATTTATGGATGATCACCCGAAAATAAAAATACTTAAAATTAAAATATTTTTGACAACCTGTTTTACATAAGCATGCAAAAGAAAATATTTTAATTATATTATTTCAATGATAATAATTGTATCTTTATTTTTAATAGTGTTGCACGCGCAACTTTAAATGTTTCTATATTTCATGGGGGGGGAAGGGGTAAGAATTTTTTCTTCTTTTCGATATTATGGAGAACCCTTTTCTCCGACTTGGCTAGGAGCTTCCTTTGTGAAGCTGTTGTGGGAGAACCCTTTTCTCCAACTTGGCTAGGAGCTTCCTTTGTGAAGCTGTTGTGGGAGAACCCTTTTCTCCGCTTGGCTAGGAGCTTCCTTTGTGAAGCTGTTGGTGGTGAGAGAGGCCTTCTCTCTACCGTTGACTGCCTGCTGAGTAATGGGAGAGACTGTCTCTCGACCGTTGACTGCTTAGCTGGGGAAAACTCTTCCCTTAAAAATTAAAAAAACTTTATTTTTTAATTAGAAATTCTTACTTGTATACCTTTTTTCCATGTATTGGCTCCTTAGTGAAGGTTGTGGGTTGTTGTTTGGGCTGGCTGTTGCGCTGTTTGCATCTGGCTACTTCGAAGATTCCATTCAATTCTGGCATTCAGGTTGCCAATTGTAGAATTGAATTCTTCCATTCTGGCATCAAGGTTGCCAATTGTAGAAAGTGCCGCTTTCTGGTGCCTCTCAGCGACACAATCTTTGTTAAGGATATCTTGAATAAAAGTATTGCCTTTTACTCGTTTATTTAGGAAGCATTTAAGACCTCGGAACATAAATTCAACAACAAATTCGTCCCAACATGGGACCCAATCCAACAACCTGTTACAAAACAAAGAATTTCGAAATAAATGAAATGTCCTAACAAATTATAGTACAATAATGCGGAGTTAAAATCATATATCAGAACTTTACAAAATTAAGAAATTGAATATATTTATAAAAGTAATATAATAAAATATATATAATTATAAAATTGTTGCACTCATTAACAAGGTAATTGCAATATAATTATTAATAAGAATAATTAATTTAATATATAAAATCAATTAAAACCACTTTATATTTATTATAAAAATGAATGAAAATATGGGAATATTTCAAATGACCTTTTTCACTTATCATAACCTCAATTAAATTTTGGATCACCGCTGTGATGTTACCAATAATATGTATTAAATTAAAACATCAATTTACCTTCACTAAGCTTCAAGTAGAGTGTTATGGAGCCATGGAAAATGGTTGATGCACCCGCATCAATAAATATACTGCCTTTCAAAGGGAAAAAATATACATTATAATAAAAGTATGTGAAATGGTAAAAAGAATGTATGTACAACTATATATATATATATACATGATATATCTATATAGTATGTATATACACAAATGCTTTTATATAGATACACAAGGGTTTGGGTAGGTAAAAGTAACTTTGGGGAAGATATATTTTCTTGCTTTGGGCAAAAGATGCACTCTAACTTTCACTCTATTCTTTCGTATCCATTTATAATCCCAACTGCTTGGCCTGGCTCTAGCAAGACGAATGAAGTAGCTTCACTAAGATTTTGTGAGCCAACCTCGATATTTCCTATCGTGAGGGAACGGAAAATGCAAGGGGGAGTTTTGTTATGCATAGCTGACACGATCTATTTTGTACCTAGAACGTTCGGGAACGACTTATTTTGATTTTGTACGAAGCTAACAAAACAAGGTTATCGTCTTGTGAAAGAGTTTTAAGTCTTAGTGGAAGAGGCTTTTAAGGGCATATATGCATTTTGTATGCAGTTTCTAGGCGAGGCTTGTTTGTTCAAATGAAAATGTTTTCTTGTATGAGTCAGAATTGAAATCGTGGGAAGAGAGTAAAGAATGCGGTTTGTTGGAACTTGTAAAAGCTTTGTAAACATATTGCCACACCATGTTGATTTTAAATATTGTTTTGTATTCAAAACTGAATTCTATATATATATATATATATATATATATATATATATATATATATATATATATATATTATATACATATATATTTTTATTATTATATTTTTTTTTTTATTATTAATATATTTATATATATATATATATATATATATATATATATATATATATATATATATATATATATATATATATATATATATATATATATATATATATATATATATATATATATATATATATATATATATATATATATATATATATATATATATATATATATATAGTATGATGCAAATCTCTGATATTACGGTATCGCGTTATCGCCATCGGTGGTAATTATCGATTTTGAGGTATCAGTATAGGTATCGGGAATTTGAGAGTAGTAATATCGATATCGGTATCATTATTGGTAAAATTTTGCAAGATACTTTTATAGATACCAAACATTTTGTGTATTTAAATTGATTTCATATATATATATTATATATATATATATATATATATATATATATTATATATATATATAGTTAGTATATATACATATATATATATATATATATATATATATATATATATATATATATATATATATATATATTATTACATATATATGTATATATATTACTATAAATATATATATATATATATATATATATAGTATAGAGTTATATATATATATATATATATTATTATTATTATTATTATATATATACATATATATATATATTAATATATATATTATTATTATTATTATTATTATTATTATTATTATTATTATTATTTATATATATATATTTTTATATATATTATATATATATATATATATATATATATATATATATATATATATATATATATATATATATATATATATATATATATATATATATATATATATATATATATATATATATATATTATATTTATATATATATATATATATATATATATATATATATATATATATATATATATATATATATATATATATATATATATATATATATATATATATATATATATATATATATATATAGTATAGTATATATATATATTTATTATATATATATATATATATATATATATATATATATATATATATATATATATATATATATATATATATATATATATATATATATATATATATATATATATTTTTATAGTATATTTATGTTATATATATATATATATATATATATATATATATATATATATATATATATATATATATATATATATATATGAAGCGGCGCACGAAAACGCGAAAG
This sequence comes from Trachelipus rathkii, assembly GCA_015478945.1. Taxonomy (NCBI): domain Eukaryota; kingdom Metazoa; phylum Arthropoda; class Malacostraca; order Isopoda; family Trachelipodidae; genus Trachelipus; species Trachelipus rathkii. Next base: position 61 of record JABUQX010120600.1, on the reverse strand, counting down.
CGTTTCAATGATAAATGCGAAACGGTTAAACACCCAGTTCCATCGGAACGAAGCAATACCG
>JABUQX010120599.1:17500-21654 GCA_015478945.1 Trachelipus rathkii | reverse complement strand
CTACAGAAAAAGAACAAATAGTGAAATGCCAGAAGTACTTAGAATTAGCCATATTACACTTTCAGCTCTAAGGGCATTGTTTGGAATACTAATTCTTAGTGGTGCAAAAAAAGATAATCATCTGAATACCAGTGAGATGTGGAGCGAGCGCTATGGTTGTAATCTTTTAGAGCACCCATGCCAGAACAACGATTTCTTTTCCTCATAAGGTGTTTGCGATTCGATAACATAAGAACCCGCAAAGATAGAATAAAAAACGATAATTTCACACATATTAGAGATTTGTGGAATGATTTTATTTCAAAGTGTAAAGAAAATTATACACCAGGAACACATTTAAAATTCGATGAACAACTTCTGGGTTTTCGAGGTCGTTGTGGATTTAGACAATATATTCATAATAAACCATCCAAGTACGGAATAAAATTAGTTATGGTTTGTGACGTTGATAGTGGATATGTTCTCAATTCGATTCCTTATTTAGGATCAAATACTAATCCTCCTAAGGGAATACTCTTAGGAGAGTACTTCGTCCTAGAGCTCTTGAGACCTTTTATAAAAGTGGCAGGACCGTAACAACGGACAATTGGTTCACAACTTATCGACTAGGACACATGCTTCTAGAAGAGAACATATCATTACGTGGAAATAATAGGAGGAAACCTTATATTCCGGAGAAATTATATGATCTGAAAGATCGTAATGTCAAGAGTTGCAGCTTATTTCCTTTTTGGATAAAGGAAATACTCTGGTTTCAATTTATAAAGCCACGAATCTAAGGTTGTAGTACTTTTTTCAACCGAACACCATAGTGCAAGTTTTTTTGAAAACGGCAAGCCAGAAATAATTACGTTTTACAATAAAACTAAAGGTGATGTTGATACTCTAGATGAAAAATGCTCTTTATTTTTATGAAGCAGAAAACCAATAAATAGTATCAATGTTTATTCTACGGAATAATAAATGCTGGCATAGTTAACGCACATACCATTTACACAAGAAATCAAAAATCACTTGCTCAAAGATTAACCAAACGCAAAGAATTTATGATGAAACTAGCTGAAGATCTAATAAGAACAAAGCTAGAGAAAGATTAGCAATTCCAAATCTAAAGAGATCTGTAAAAAATGTTATAATATGCTGTTTTCCGGAACCTGGAGACGAAAGAAGTGCACCGATTCCTGCTCAGCCAGAGGCACCGAATCCTGCTCAGGAAGAGGCACCGAATCAGCAACAAGTTAAAGGAGGAAAAACAACCCAATAAAGATGCGAATTGTGTCCTCGTAAATCTGACAGAAAATCGCAGATGAGGTGCCTTCACTGCAATAGAAGTGTTTGCAGAGATCATTCTTTTATAATATGTGCTGACTGCAGAGGTAATATATATATATATATATATATATATATATATATATATATATATATATATATATATACTATATATATATATATATAGTATAGTATATATAATTAATAATATATATAATATAATATAATATTTATATATATATATATATTATATATATATATATAGTATATTAATATATTAAATCTATCTATATTAAAATATATAAGATTAGCTTTATAATATTATATTATATATATATATTAAATAATATATGCCTAGATTTTTAATATATATATATTATATATTATCTATATATATATAATATATATATATATATATATATATAGATTATATAATATATATATATAATATATATATATATATATATATAATATATATATATATATATATATATATATATCAGCCAAACTCATTAAACAGAGAGAAACTCCCTCCGAAAACTTAAGTGATAAACACCTGGACACCTGATTCTGGAGATCTTGGCAAACTACCAAAGTATGCTTCTCCCGTAAAAACTACCAATAAGTTTTCAAAATACTTGCAAGAAAATATCTCTCGCAAAGACAATAAGAAAAACGGCCCAACGTCATCAAAAAAATTAAAAACACTTCAAAAAAACCAACCACCCCACAATCCTACCCTTCCATCTTTACCCAAGAACTCCCTCCCTTCCCAAAAACAATAATCAGACAGTTCTTAGCTAAACATTTATGCCAAAAACATCTCCCGGAAAACCTACCCACGCCAGGATAATAGGAAATATATAAAAAACCAACGGTAGAAAACTTTTCCAATTAGACCACACCCTCCCCACCCCCATTCATAAACCAAAACATCGATATCAGAAAGCCAATCAAAAACCCGTCAAAAATTCAAAAGAACAGGTCCAGACTCAATATCAAACCTACACATTTAAAACACCTTGGAGAAAAAAACAATTCTCCTAATCACATTGAAATCTTCAACAAATCCAGGCAACTAAACTATATACCCCCAATCTGGAAAACAAAAGCATTTATAATCCAAAACTCAAACCAAAAAAAGACCCTAACTCCCCCACCTCCTACCGCCCAATTTCTCTGCTTTTCATTAGTAAAACTACTTTGAGAAAATAATACTAAACAAAATTTACCACCCATTACTCTCCCAGATTCCAACACGGATTCAAAAGCAACCACTCTAACCAACACAGCCCTCACCTCCTTACCCAACACATCTTTAATGCTCAAACAATCACCTTCCCACAGATCTAAACTCACTGCAATAGACATAAACAAGCATTCGACACCGTTGTCCCCACACACAACCTTATTCAAAAAATCCTCCCCTCCCCCCCCTGGTAAATAATGAGAAAAAATGGCTCTCCAATTTCCTCACCACAAAATTATAATTTCATACCCAAAAAAAAAAACTCTCTCATTGCTGATTTCAAAATGGCGTCCCACAAGTCCGCCATTCTTCTCTCCATTCTTGTTCAACTTTTTCACAGCAGAGCTTACCTACCCCAACCACCAATCCACCAAACTTGATTACTTACGAGACGACTCAGTCTTAAATTTCCCAACACCCCGCGTAAAAACATAGCCACACACATACCAGAATATTTACAGTTTATTAGGAAAATTGGTTAAACCTCCAACATTGAATGACAGCATCCCCCTTTAATCCTCCATTACTCTTTTTAACTACTGACCGTCACCAATCCTCCCTCCATTTCTATAATCCACCCTGAACAATAACCCCTCCAAAAAACAAAACAACCAAAAGTATTGGACGTTTACTGATGACCACCACATGACCGTTCTCCCCCCACATCCGACCATAATCACTTCCTCAACCACGACCGTAAACTAAACACCCTCCGAACCCTTTCTCATCATACCTTCAGCGACAGAAAAACACACTCATCACTAACTTATAAACAACTCCTTAGAGCAAATCTAAACTATGCCTTCTCCAGCATGGTTCCCAGCACTCTCAAAATCAACACAAATAAATTACAAATCTTTCAAAAAATACAAGCTCTCAGATTATCACAGGTTGCACCAAAACCACCCCAATCAACATTTACAGAACGAAACTTCCATCCTCCCCATTCTCCACACACCTGGAGATGGTGGGGACTCAATTTTTTATCAAAGAAACCGTAATCCATTCCCACCTTGTCACCAATTCTTCTCTCCAACCCCCCCCCGAGAAAGACTAAAATCCCCCCCTTGTCTTCACCAGCTTCAATTTTATCAGCAAAATTCTATAACAACATTAATTCCCCCTCCCCCTCTCAAGTAGCGGTCATGGATTACGCTATATCCATACACATCTAACAAACACATACCTTCAAAACCGCCCCAAATAACAATTACTAAACACCCCCTCCTAAAACCTTCCCCTAGAGAAGAACGCTGTCCAGAAGAGACCCAAATTCACCTGCCCGGCAGCAGATCACAGGTTCACCACACTAAAACTCATGCAATATTAATTAGATTCACAATAGATAATGATCACCTCCCCACTTGCACCAGATGTTTAATTCCATGACCACAATAGAGCACCTCCTTCTGTGGTGCTCTGCTCTCGACGCCCCCCGCGCCGATTCTCTATATCCTCACTTCTCGACCTGTGGAACCCGGCCCAGTGGCGGCAGCCGGCTTCCTGGAGGTAGTGTGGCCCCTCCATTAAGGTGGGCCAAGGGGCAGAAAGCTAAGTAAGTAGTATAAGATATAATCAGTATATAATATATATAATATATTATATATATATATATATATATTATTAATATTATATA
>JABUQX010120599.1:0-15000 GCA_015478945.1 Trachelipus rathkii | reverse complement strand
TTTCATAAGCCTGCGGGTAATTCTTGTATAATAGAATCAGTCCCCTGATTCTCTGCGCTACACTCATGATGTTATTTCATAAGTGTGCGGGTACTTCTTATCAAAGCGAAGTGATTACCACTTTCTTCGTCGCTTTCGGAAATTTCTTCGAAATGGAACGGTAATTTAGGTGCTTTTCAAGCACTGTAGCCATATCTGTGGCCTTTAGCTTTCTTGTAACTATCATATGCTTGTGCTTGAGTCGGTCTCTTATGCTTCACGATCTGGGACAGTCTTATTGGCCTAATGCTGCGTGTAGCTCCTTCTGAGCTTATCTTTCCACGTCTTACGGACTACTGTGCTTCAGGGTGTGCTGTTGTCCTTTTATTAGGCCTGTGGGGCCTATATGTACCCATGCTTGGGTATGCTTGATCAGCCAGATGCTTACTGGTTATTCGTGATGCTACTACTGGATCTGGTTCTTTTCACAACTTCAGAGTGGGTGTCCACTCCCCCTCCATTTTGATGTTTTTGACCGTCTTTCCTATATTTCACTTTAGCCTTTTGATCTTGTTCTTTGTTTGGTGTCTTTTTCATTCGAGACTCTTACGGATATTTCCGATTTTTTCTCATCTATTATGAGTATCAGTTTTCAGTATTCAATCTTTGTATTAGGACTATTCATGTTCCTAATATAGCACCTATGTGCCATCAAACAAATATTAATATTTATTTTCTATAATATTATTTTTTACATATTTTCGCAAATGTAACTTTAATTCTTTTTACCTATTTTTATAATAAGTTGGATTACTCCATATACACGGATAGTGTTTTGAGTGACACTCTCCATGTTCATCTCTATACTACTTAATTCACACTTAATACAGAGATAAACATAGAAAGTACCACCCAAGTTGTTTTTATATTTATATTCAAATTGCTCTAAAACCATGTTGTGATTTTATAAAAAATTGCCCCAATACCATGCTGTGATTTGGCATAATATGTGGTATAAATTAAAGAATAATAAAAATTACCATCATATTACTTAAAAATATGCTGTGATTTTAGGCATATTTTGTGTTTTAAATTAAAGAAAAATACCTGTTATTTTTTTTAAATAAACAAACTTAATAATAAATTCAGAGGCTGTGGTGCGGGGTGTAATTTTTTTTTTTTTAACTTTGTGACCTTTACCTTATTTACCTTAAACGGCAGTGATGCTCTGCGGTGCGGTGCGGTGCGGTGCTGTACAGAATTTGGTACCTACATTCGCGGCACGATTTCGTGTCGCTCCTCATTCTCTAGGAATGCTCCATTCTCCTCATTTTGAGCTCTTCTGTCTATTATGGTGGGAATGTATTCTTCAACCTCAGACGCTGAGCAGCTCTCTATATTAGGGTATACCACACTTTCACGTATTATGTTAATCCTTCCTATGTTTTCTATGATGTCTCCTGCATCATCTTTGTCTGTCTCTATTACTGAATATGACGGGCTTACCGAAAACGGACTGTATGCATAATCAGACAAAGAGTGGCAAATTTACCTTTTCTTTTGCTTGTCTTTGTCAGAAGTTTCGGTCTCCAATGGCTTCGCATCGTCTGAATACGAGGGATCATCAATTAACGGATCATATATGCACTCGGAAGAAGAGTGGCGTATTCGCTCTATTCCTTCTCCGCCCTCATCAGAGGCTTCAGTCTCTGATGGCTTTGTATTGTCCGAATAAGAGAGACCATCTACTAACGGGTCATACATACATTCAGACGAAGAGTGGCTTATTCGCACTGTTCCTTCTTCGCCCTCTGGCCCTCCATTGGAGCCTGTCGATCCTACTTCGTCTCTTTCAGACTCTTCTTCTGAGCTGGTCGGACGTGCATCGTAGGGATAAATTTTATCTCAAATTGACGAAGAGTGGGGTTTCATCAGCGTCCCATATTCAATCACAGAGTATTCATTTTCTGATAAAGTCGCTTCCTTAGCGAGATTAACTTTACACTTTACTTTCGGGCTACTTTTCAATTTTCGCCTGTAGAACAGACTTTGGTATTGGCTGCCTCTCTTGAAGCGATTGCAATTGTTCCAGCAATTCCTTCTTTTGGGTGCTGTACTGTCTTCTTCGTCTTCTGTGGACGACCAATATTGCTGTAGCTATCTTTCGGGTCTTATGCTCTGGTACCTGCCTCGCTTTCCTCTTCAATATGGCTTAGCCCTTTTGATTGGGTCGTTGCGACTGTAGGGGTCGGAACTCTGATAAATTTTCAGGTAGTCTTTGTCCGATAACCCATACTGCAATCTGCTAATCATTAGGTCATTCTCTCTCATTCTATATAAATTGCCATACTTCTTGAACCTAACTACGGTTCTTAGTGGCTGGTGCTGTGCGCTAGTTTGGAAACTAGGCTGCCCTTTTTCCTCTATTTGTTTTTTGTTCCTCTGTATGCCTCTATTATTTGTCTCTTCATTAGCACCATCCTCCTCTTCTTTTCTCTCTTCATTTTTCACTCTCTCTTCTTTTAACTTTTCTAATCGTGCGGCTACTAATAAATATGCCACTTTTTTCCTATCTTTTATGCCACTCAATTTTAAATAATTATCGCACCATAACAGTACCTGTCTTTTTTCTTTCTTGTTCTGTTTTTCATTTCTATGTGTGCCAAATTTTCTCTATTCCTTTGCAGCAAATTTTCTTGGCAATATGTTATGCTGTGGTGTGTATTCGATGTGTTTTTTGTGGGATTAATGTTTGAAAATGCTTCCTTACTTACTATTGGGGTTTGTACTGCTAAATGAGCCTTCTGCTACAAGTATGTTAAAATTGGCTCGTTACTACAAATAATACCTTAGTTTCAATTTCTTTCCTCCTCAAATCCTCTTTGCTCCTTCTTTGCTCAACATATATATATATATATATATATATATTATATAATATATATATATATTATAATTGCTATGTTCATACGATCAGATCTAAAGGCATCTTTAAAATATTCTACTATTATATATATGTCATATATATATATATTATAATCATATATATATATATTTTATATATGATATATAATAAATATATAATATATAGTATCATATATATCTATATTATATAAATATATATATATATATATATATATATATATATATATATATTATTATATATATATATATATATATTTCTATGTATACATGCAACGCACTTGACACACACAAATATATAAATTATATATATCTATATATTATCTATAATATATAATATATATCATAGATATAGTATATATATATATATATATAATATATATATATATATATATATAATATCACCATATTGCCTCTTGCTTATAGACCGAAAATGTTAAAGGATATTCTTTTGATAAGTGAACGAAGAAATTCTAAAAATAACTTTATCTCTTCTTATAAGTTAGAAAGCAAATGAAAAATTTACGAGAATCTATTTATGGCAAGTGAAATAAACGTTTATTTATTTAATATTGTCCTTTTTATTTGCAAATAAAACTTGGGAGAAAAATGTGTCAATATTTTTCGTTCTTTGAAATAATTATATTGTCGTTTTATAATGACAAGTGATGTGCGTATTATTTTTAATTGTGTACTTTTATTACTATTACATAATTTAATTATTGGAAGAGTTTTTGTTTAATTTATGAAAGACATTGGGAGATAGAGAGAAAGATATTACTGCCTGTGATATTCTTCCCTTAATATACTAGAGAATTATGAGAATTTTGTCAGATTTTTTCTGATTTTTTAGCCACTCAAGGATCGGTGGTAAAAATTTTGAGGTGTTACGAGAGAACTAAAAATAAATGAAATATTAAATTTAGAGAGATAATATGAAATATAAAAATTGTCTCTGACCTGTTGTCCTTATTTTTTTCTGCTTCTTATTTCCCTGGTGCTTTGTTAGTGATGACTTCTACGTGACTTCTGGGTTTCCTCTGTATTTCTTAGTCGATGTCGCACTTGCAGGAACGAGCAGCTGGACGTAAATGAATAGACTTCCTTTTGTGAGTTAATTCTTTTGAAACCAGATGAAAAATTTCTTCGGAAATTTTCGTCGCATGAAAAACTTTTTTCACTTAAAAAAAAAACTTTCTTGTAATTTTAATTCGATGAATTCTTTGAAATTATTTTTTTGATTTGTCTTCTATTACTGATTCAGTTTTCTTTTGATGAATGATTGATTTTGTGATTTTAGATTTTGTTGATTCTTTTTGAATTTTAATCTTCTAAGTCGGAAATCTTTCTGGCGATTTCAAGCGCTATTTTGCTTGAGATTAAAACTTTGAAATTGTCCCGGTAGGTTTAGGCGATAACTAAACAAAAGTCGGAAGTTTAGTGAAAATTTCTTCTGATTTTTTTCTATTATACAATTTAAATAGGCTACACAATTATATTATCAATAGGTTATTGATAATCATTATATATTTATGTTGATTTTCTATATATATATATATATAATTATTCAATAATATAAATAATACGAAAAAATTATTAATTTTTCAAACATTTGTTAGGTTAAAATCTTCCAAAGGGAATACCTTTATTTAATCGATATAATTATTTATATTTACTACTTTGAAATTATAATAGAAATTTATTATTTAACTATGTTATTTTTATCTTTTTGTTAATAATAATAAATTTTATAGCAAATCTATTTTTGTTAGTTATTTAAAAATATTATAATAATTACTATAAGTTAAATTCAACTATGAATATTTTTATTTAATAATTTCACAAAAAATTTTAAGTCGAAAGCTTATTTAATTTAAAAATTAATAGCACTTTATAAGAGTTTTACGGTTCTTATATTACCAACTCTAGCAACTCTTTAAAAACATACAACCACAATGATGAGGAGAATATTTTTATGACGTGTTCGAGCGAGGAGAACCCATCTCTAGTGTGAAAAATTCCCTACATTAAAGGGCAAGAGACAGCGGAGCCAGCCCGCTTAAGCACCATACGAGCTCCTGCTATCCGGGGGCGGTTCTACACTTTTAGGTACCCTCATTAGTTTAAAAAAAATTTTTTTTTTTTAAACGGGGGTAATGGAAAAACGCTCCTCCCTACAATCAGTTTATTTTCCCGTTGGCTGGAATCCCCCTACAATGAGCTGTGTTTATATATATATAATATATAATATCCTTATATATTAAATGTATATATATATACTATTATATATACTATATATATATATATATAACCTGATTTTTTGGTATTACTATTTGGGTAAACCTTTACTTGGAGTCAATTTATTTATAATATATATATATATAATAAATAAACTAATTTCATTATACGTTTTAGTATAATATCAATACTTATGGATATAATGTAATAATATTTAATAAAAATAAATTTAGTATTAACTCAACAAAACAATAAAAGTTTCATCTCTCCATATTAGGGGGCTAAACTACCATTTATTAGCACAACCGGGATGCAGGTAAATAGTGGATATATTGCATTTATAATAGTTATAAAATCTATTTATATATTCTAAGGTTATATATTTTTCATTATATTTAATATAAATAACTATATAAATATATTATAATTATTATATATATATATATATAATATATATTATATTATTTATATACTACACTATATTATATCGTGAGTGTCATTCAGGCAATGCAAGTCATGGCACATCCTTATTAAATAATTTAACTCAATTAAAATTTGCGCGAAACCATCATATTATGTATAAAAAAAATTAGTATATCCCCTTGCAAAAGACTATAAAACAAAGCGAAAAATAATAAAAATATAACAGAATGCAAAATGGTTAACTAAAAAATATTTCAAAAGGTTTTATTTTAATAATTTCTTTTCATTCTCTTTTATTATGTTTTTATTCATTACATCTATGGTTAGTCTCGCAAGTTATGGTGTTAAATAATATTATAGGAGATCATATTTAAAAATTCTATATATAATATTTTCTAACACTTATATTTAAACCTAATGCCTTCGCACTAGCTATGATTACAGTTTCTGCAATAGGTATGGCATTTAAAAAATACACTGGATCCGCGCTAGGAACCAAAAAAAAAGCGTTTAACGGAGTGAAATATTTTCATATTATTAAAACAGGACGAGAAAGAGCCGCCAAAACAAAAAGATGTACACTCATAGCATGACACCGCAGATTTTAACCACTTGTCAGTACTTAACGTACCTACCGTGTCAGCACGTTCCTCCCTCATAATATACTATAAATATTATAGTATATATATATATTATATATATATTATATATATATATATATATATAATATATATATATATATATTTATATATATATATATATTATATAATAATATATATAATATATATATATATATATTATTTATACTTATAATATAATATATATACTATTATATATATATATATATATAATATATATATATATACATATATATATATATATACTATATACTATAATATACTATACTATACATATATCTTACTTATAATATAATATTACTTATATATATATATTATATTTAAATCATTATATATATAATATGAGATAATTAATATATATAATGTTAAAAAAATAGGAACTATAGTATATATATATAATATATAATATTATAATTACATAATATAATAATAATTCAATAATAATAATAATAAATACATAATAACAGATAATAATAAAGAAAACAGAGTAATTAAATAATAATAATAATATAATAAAATAATAAATCATAATAAATAATAATAATAATATATAATAATAAATCAATAATAAATTAATAATAATAATGAAAAAAATAATAAATAATACATAATAATAATGGTTTGGATAATAATAATAATACAATAATAATGAATATAATAAAATAACATACATAATGTAGGGGAATAATTAAGCTATTATCAGTTTATGTATATTTTTTATTGAAGGTGGACCCTGGTTGCTTTAGAGGATTATTACGGAAACAGATTTTAAAAAAACAATTAATCTATCACACATTTAATTTATTTAAAACCATTAAACACAGTATAAAAATATTGTACAAGACTTTCCGATTAATATAAACACTTTTTCGAGTCGGAATAAAGCATTGGGAGCCAAAATCTCTTTATTGTAGATTTGTGTTTGTCTCGATTAGTAGCACGCTTTTTAAAAAAAAAAAACTAATACCATTAACAATTAAATTAATACAACACCTCTATTAGGGAAGAGGGCAGGAAAAATACCAAGCAAATTATTTAAACACAACACGACAACATACAACAAAACGATACCACCTCCCCAATATCCTTAACAATTAAACATACACCACATAAAAAAAACCGCATTTTGCCCAAAACACACTTACGACTCATTTTTTGGGTAGGCCCGATCCAAACCCAATAATTTTAAATTTAAGACAAAGGGGTGCTTAAAGCGACCCCCTAGGATCAAAAATCCAATAACTCCTCCTTGTTATATTTAAAAGAAAAATTCCCCCTGGCAACACTTGCAATGAAGTCACTATTAATACGGAGATTTTAGGACGAGAAGCATCCTAGACCTTTAACAATACGCAGAAAAAAACAACACAATACATTGAAAAACCTCGAAAAACACCAAACGAAAACTGCAAGCCACCTAACATAATCACGGCGAATATACAACTAAACCACCAAATACAACTCTACAAAATATATGACAAACATTAGAATATCCAAATTTCAATGCAGGACGCAAAGAGAAAAAATCACGGAGTTCCCTTATTTGCCTTCAATTTCAACCATTAATATAACCGCTGCCCTGAAGGAGAGTGGCAGGATTGACTCATTCACAAAAATGAGTTCTATGAAACTAAAGATCACCATTCTAATAACAAAAGGTCTGCTAGCTTAAGATTTAACCAAACCAAACCGCAATTCTAATAGTTTGTCTACATTTTCCCAAAATATAAATAAAATGAGATTTGCTCACCATTGCTTATTCCGAACTTCACGACCAAAAGGTTTATATTAACAGAAAGAGGGGCTTTGTATATTTTTTTTTTATCTTGTTTTAATGTTGCTAATTAATTAAAGTTGTGTATTTACATCTTTCGTCAGCAATCCTTAAAGTCAACTGGCCAGGGTCCCCCACCATTTCATAAAATAATCATTTTAACAAACTTATACTTATATTTAACAACTCTCAGATTTTCATGCAGATTGTTCTAAGCCGATTTTTTTAAACCCCTAAAGCCATTGTTGTTAGCCCAAAGGAATAGATAAAAAAACCATGCTAAAAAAATCGGTGACAAGGAGTGATCAAATTGGCCTATCACGCTTTAAGTTCATAATTGCCGAAAAAAATATATAATCTTTCTGGCTGAAAATAATGTGCTGAATTAAGCCATAATGTAAAAAAATGGGATGGAATACCTATCAATTCCGCAATTGGATTTACAAGCAGCTAAATATTAGCACGTGATTTGACGAGCAGTTTAGTTTCCCAGGAGTTGAGGAATTTAGTTGAAATAATTTTCCTTATTGTTGCGAAAAATATGAAACTTCGCGGTACAGGCGGTCCAAAAAAGTTTGATATTAAACTTTTTATTATTGGTCTTGCTAAGGAAGTTAGGAAAACTACTAAAATGATTGAGGAAAAAAACAAGATCTTTTCCCTAAAATATATGACAATGTTAAAGGAAATTTCGATCAGAAAAACATCGATGATTACAATGAATCTATCAGAATACATTCATTCAAAAGGAAAAGGACAAACGTTTTTGTTAAATAAATTTCTAGCATTTGTTTTAATATGTTCCGTTGTTTTTAATAGGAATGAATGACTTATTGGTCGATTTGATATAGGGTTTACGCAAAAGATTTTCCTAAGAAACCTTGCGAGTCTCTAAGCATTATTTACGGAAGCTATTTTGACAAAATTCGACTGCAGAACGATTTGATAGTTGTGTATTCTTTCGGGTGGATGCACCTTTTTAAGAAATAAAAGTATAATTTTTGTTTCAAAACTAGGATAAACACACTAACACAATTTCCAAGACAAATTGAAAGGCTGTTTGGGAAGTTTGCCCTGAATTTTTTAAAGACTTTGGCGCAGATCATTGCTACGAAATACCAATCTAAAATTACAGGCAACAGTAGAAAGAAAGGCTTTTCTTGCGTTGAAAAGAAAAATTAAAGTATATCAAAGGATACAACAACGAAACTCGATTGTCAAGTATTCCAACCTATGTCAAGTAGAAACGAACTTCTCTTGTAAGTTAAGATTCAGAAAGATTTTTCTGAAAGAATTATAAATGAATTCCAAATTTATAATATAAGGGGGTAAAATAGGAGGATAGGATTTTATATTCAGAATCAGGAGGGTAAGTATATAAATGTATAAGATCTAAATATAAGTATATACTTATATAGTACTTAATATATATAATGTATAATTTTTACAAATATATAATATCTCTATAAATATATATATATATAATTTATATATATATATATATATAGTATATATATATATATAATATATAAATATATATATATATATATATATATACACGTAATATTATATAGTAATATATATATATAATATATATATAACTAATATATATATAATTATATATACATATAAAATAGGTATTACTAACATAATATATATTATTATTATTGAATATTTCCCTATAAATATATAATTTAAATATTAGAATATATATATATATATATAATAATACTTAAGATATATATAATATAATAATTATAACATAAATATATATATAATTATATATATATATATATTATATATATATAGTATATATATATATATATATATATATATATATTGGAGACCGGCTAATGGGTCCACTGACAGCGCCCTGAATATATAATATATATATATATTATATATATATATATATATTAATATATATATATTATATATAATTATATATATATATATATATATATTATATATGCCCTTTCTGGGCTGTTGATATATATATATATATATAATATATAATTATAATAATTATATATATTATAATAATATATATAATAATATATATTATATATATATATATATATAATTATATATATATACTATATATACTACATTATATATATAGTATATATATATATATTATATATATATATATATATTATATATATAATATTATATATATATATATATATATATATATTATATATATATATATATATTATATATACTATATATGTAATATATATATATAATATATATATATATAATATATTATACAATTATATTTTAGGAGGTTATATTTATATATAATAATATATTATAAATTATATATATTATATATATTTTTACTTACAAATTTATATATATATATATTTGTTTAGATTCTATATATTTGTGCAATATTATATTTATAGTAATATATAATAAATTATATTAATTATAATGTTTTATATATATATGTATTCAATAATAATAATATTTATATAATATATGATATATATATATATGGAAAAGAGATATAATAACCATATATATATATATAATTTTTATAATACATATTATAGGAAGTGGGTATATGGATATATAGATATTCATGAGATAGTAGTAAGTATTTTTGACAAGAAATTATTCAAATTATGAAAATCTCAATAGTTAGTCATACAGAATAGTAGTTAAATATAAAAAAATAATATTTAATATTATTTGAAATGTAAAAACATATTCCAAAATCATTCGCAATTATTTTTATTTAATTTATTTATATTTCATGGGAATGATGAGAGTTCCAAGGATCCCAAAAAACAGCAAGTAAAATGATATATATATATACCTTATAAGTGGCCAGTAATACAGTTACTTTATTATATAAAGGTATATAATAATATATATTATATAGAGTGTAGTTATTTAATATTATCTACCTATATAACCTACTATACATAGTAACTATATACTATACTACCTACATCATAGTACCCATATATATAGTACTACCTATACTGATATATTAATTAATAACTATTCTCACATTACTTGTACTAACTTTAAAACTTGATTTGAATTTTGTTTAACAATGATCTTAGGAGAGATGATCCCCTATGAAATTTGATAGTAAAATATCCGAATAACAAATCGTCGAACCGGTGTAAATCACACCCTATAAAGGCAGCGGAACCACCAACAGCTAAAAATCATGGGTAATTTTTCTTCTCGCCTAGGAAACTAGTATTAATACAAAAAACATTTAAGACG
Source organism: Trachelipus rathkii (assembly GCA_015478945.1). Lineage (NCBI taxonomy): Eukaryota > Metazoa > Arthropoda > Malacostraca > Isopoda > Trachelipodidae > Trachelipus > Trachelipus rathkii. The sequence continues at coordinate 3,780 of JABUQX010120599.1, read as the reverse complement.
TAGAAAATTAAATTAACATAAATTTTCATTTAAAAAAAGTTTTAATTTTATATTTAAATCCATATATATACTATATATATATCTAATTATACATATTATAATATATATAGTATATAATATATAATATAAGTATATATAAGGAATATAAATATATATTATATATATATAATATATATATATTATTATACGATATATATATTTATTATACTATAATATATATTATATATATTATATATATATATATATATATACTATATACTATAATTATTTAGGTCTTCTTTAAAATTAGAATATCTATTATAAAAAGTGAATATATATATATATTATATGTTTATAGGGCTATATATATTATGTTCAATATAAATTTTTATATAATTGTATATATAGTAAATTTTTATAGTAAGAACATTTACTATATCAAAACTATTTTAATAATATATATATATTATATTATATATATAAAATGCTATGTTAAAAAAAGTACACAAACTTACAACTCTCACGTTAATTTTTGAATATAAAATTAAAAATTCAATTATTTAAAATTGTGTTTAAAAAATTTTCACCATCTTTCGATCTCCAAACCACAATCATTTGAAGTGGAGAAAACACAATTTGGAGGAAAAACTATTCTATTACCCAACTACACGTAAGGTAGCCTATAATTAGAGAATGCACTCTATTTCATGAAATTAATTGTAATTTAAAAATATTTTAATTTAATTGATGCTTTCGTTGCCCTTCTAAATTTTTAAAAAATTAGACGCTTCTTTTTTAAATTTATTTTATTATTCCGTTCAAAATATTAAATATTTGGTTTAAATATTTTAAGAGAATTGAAATTCATCTTGTATATTATTAATTCAAATATTAAATATTCCTTTTTCCGTTTTCCTTTTTTTTTTTTTTTTTTTTTTTTTTTTTTTTTTTATTAACTAATTAATATAATTATGGAAAAATATCTCTTTGTTTTTGAAGCATAATTATAATTTGAGAATTACTAATTTCAGTTGGTGTGTTTTTAATTTTTATAAAATATGTCAATTTTGATCTTTATCTAGTTTAATATACAATTAGCTGTTTGTATTAAATTTAAAGGAGTAATGATTACAGACAACTTTTTTTATCTGAAATTCCTGCCGCGGATGTCAGATGAAACGTTATTAGATTCCATTGGTCAAATAGACTGGATCAACGCCCCTGCTCTCGATACAATGTATAATAATAAAAAATAACAATCAAATAATCTAATAATATAATTTAACAATAATCATTAATTAACCATTTATTTATTTGCTATCCTTTAAGGGGATGGGAGAAAGAAAATGCGAAGTTATTGAGAGAGTTTGTACGATAAAAAAGTTTTTTAAAAAATTTAAATTTTTAAACTTAAATTTATTAATTCATTAATATTTATATAGAAATAAATATTAGATTTTGAGGAGATAAATTTAATATAAATATTATAATAAATATAATAATAATAATAATAATGATAATATAGATTAATAATAATAATAATAATAATAATAATAATAATAATTCAACTTCACACAGCTTTCAATAGAGTACATAAATGTATGAACACACGCTTAATATAATAATTAACTAAAAATAATAATAATAATTAATAATAATAATAATACTAATAATAATAATAATAATTATAATAATAATAATAATAGGAGATAATAATAATAATAATAATATAAAATAAATAATAATAATAATAATAATAATATAATAATAATAATAATAATAATAATAATAATAATAATAATAATAATAATAATAATAATAATAATAATAATAAAATAATACAATAATATAATAAAATATGTTTATAATAATATTATGATTAATATATATCATAAATTATAATAATAATAATATAATAAGTAATAATAAAAATAATAATAATATAATAAAGTAATATAATAATAAATAAAATGAATAATATTAATATAATAGATAATTAATATAAATATATACATAATAAATATCAAAGAATTAATAATAATGATAATCATAAATAGATAATGATAATAATAATAATAAGTAATAATAATATTTAAATAGATAATTATATTAATAATAATATCATAATAAGATTTAATAAAATAATATAATTGGGATACCAAAATAAATAATAATAATACAATATATAATAATCAATAAAAATAATAACGAAAAAGGAATGTAATGTCTTGATGCTAAATATAGAAAGTTATCCAACATACACACAAACAAATTTTCTTATGTAGCTTTTGATAAATACAAGACACTATAGACTAAAGCGGCCATTTGTTTAAAATCATTTCATGTGAATGTGCTATGACGGGTAAAATTTGAATTCGTATTTTTGAAATACGAAGATATATATATATATATAATATATTATTATGTAATTATATATATTATATATATATATATATATATTAATATATTATAATAATAAATATTATATATATAGTATACCTATAATTATATATATATTAAAATATATATATATATAATATAATATATATATATTATAATATATATATATATATATAAAATATTATATATTATATATTATATATATATATATATATATATATATTATATATATATATATTATATAATATATATATATATAATAATATATTATATATATATATATATATAATATATTATATATAATATAGTATAATATAATATATATACATATATAATATATAATATTAATATAATATATAATTATATATACTATATATATATATATATATAGTATATTATATATATATGTATCTATATTATATATAAATCTATATATACAAAATCTACTAGCCACACATATATATACATATATATATTAATATATTATATATATATACAGTATGGATATACTATATATATTAATATTATATATACATATATAATATATAACTACTATATAATATAATAACTATTAATATATATATATATATATCAGTATATTATATATATATATAATCATATATATATACTATATATAACAACAATATTATATATATTATATATATAGTAAATAGGTACAATAGTATATATATAAGTAATATGATATATATATATATAATTATACTATTGGACAACAGTCCATTTGCAACTTTAAATTACATTTTTTTATAATCCATTTATCAGAGTTAGTTAATTCAAACTCTGGGTTTTAGGTTTCAGTTTCGTTTTAAACTCAATTTCAAAGTTGAATTTCGTTTCTTTTTTAAATAAATGATTTCCAAACTATTTACAAATATAAAAATTTCATTTTTAAAGGCAGTTTTGAAATTTTTTTTAATTTCATTTTTTTTGTCCTATTTCCATTTACATAATAATGATGCTCTGATTATATTCTTAACTTTTGATATTCTTATTTTTCCTTTTTTATAACAAAAAAAATGATGGTAATATTCAAATGATAATTCCTTAAGAGGATATAGATGATGGAAATCAGAAACAAAATCATGACAGAACGTTAACTAAAAATTTTCAAGATTGTTTAGAGGAAAATATTCTATATTTTAGACAATAGTTATATAGTATATATATATATATATATATATATATATATATATATATATATATATATTTATATTATACTATAATATATATATATAATAAATAATTATAATATATATAATAATATAATATATAGGCTATATAATAAAATATGATATAATATATATATTATACATATATAAATATATAATTAAAAAATTATTATTTAATTAAAATATTTAATAATTATAAATTTATATATAT
>JABUQX010120598.1:5000-14872 GCA_015478945.1 Trachelipus rathkii | reverse complement strand
TATATATATATATAGTATATATTATATAAATAAATAATAAATATATTATATATAGATATATATAATATATATATATAATATAATATATATATTATTTAGTGATGAACCAATACCATGTATCGTTATCAGTGTCATTGTGGTATCGGTCAATTTGAAGTATCTGTAAATCCGGCAATTTTTGAAGTACGGTCAGTATTGGTATCAGCATCAGTAAAATTTTGTACTTCTAATATAATACCTATATATATTATAATAATATGATAAACTATATCTATATATATAGCTATAGTATCCTGATTTACTAATTAATATATTAGTACTATTAATTAGTATATGATATATATAGATATATATTCTATACTATAGTCATATAAATATAAACTCAGTTAGAGAAAGATGAGGTAGAAGGAATAATAATATATACTAAATTATCTCGTTATTATACATAATAACTAACTTAGTATTTATTTATATATATATATAGACCTATATATTATATATTATATATATAATATATACTATATAATAATATATATATATATATATATAGATATTATGATAGTAAACGAGGTTCACTTTGACACATTGACACTCCTTATTGGTGTGTGCCAAAATTTCTGTTACTAACAAAATCCTAAAGTTTAAATATTAAAAATACTATTCATAAAGTATATAATACTCACAGAAAGTTTCAGGTCTGTAGAATTGTCTGGGGTACGGCAGGAGTGGCTAAACAAGGGGTGATAAAAGTTTACCCTTCCATTTTGAGTGATAACGTTGGACACCTGTCGTGAAAAGTTGCTTTCCACCAGGGGTTAGTTATTTTAGTTTATAGGTAATTATAGTTAGTTCTGGTAAATTAAAGTGCTACAGAGTCATGCTACTTTTCGATCTTAGAAAAAAAAAAAAAAAAAAAATGAGTAAAAATAATTAATTAATATATTTAATAAATAATATTATATATTAATATTAAAAATATATATTTCTTCCATTTAAAAAAAAATAAAGAATCATTTGAACTATATGTTACTGTACTCAATCACCATAATCCACCAAAAGGTAGGTAGGGTTAGGGTGAAGTTGAGCAATGCCCAGATTTATAGCTATTATGGTGGTGATAATCCTGCAACCTTAGACCTAATTTTAAGCTACCTTTTAGCCTCTTTAGCTACTTTTGGTGTCCTTATAGCCTTTAATGCTTATATATAGTCTTTTAGATATGAAGTCACATTTATCTATTCCCCTTACCCTCCCTTGACTCTAGCCTTTTTCTGGCTACCTAGCCTTTTTCTAGCTTATGGTCTGTGTTTGGTATCGTTTCCTAGGTATCCGGGGCCGCTGAATTGAATGCCATGGTCGTTGAGTTGATTGGGGGGAGTCCCTAAGGTACAAGGTTATTTTTAGGGGTGTCACTGTTACCCCACCACCATCAAAAAACCCCATGTCAAAGTAACCCCAACTTATTTTTAGATTTTGGTTTTCGGACTTGGAATTATTTTGTCTGTTGATTATTAGGAGTGAACTTGATTATAGCAATTGATTATTGTCATACTTGAACTTTTTCAGTTGTGGTTTGTGATTCAGATTTGATTTTTACAATTGGATCTTGACTGTTACAAATTACTTTACAGTTAATAAGCTTTTTACAGTAATTCATTTGTCCTTATTATAACCCATTACATAACCTTTCCTGTTATTCATTGTCCTGAACAAATGTGTATTCAAGCGTTTTTTTAAATTTATTGTATATTTAGAAATAGAATACACAATAAGCACGATAAGGGTTGTAAAAGTTCAAAGTTGCCCCATGTCTGACACTAGATCCGTCGGTTATTTACGTAAGAATATATTATATAAACTATTATAATCTTATATATCTCATATATTATATATATGTATATTTAGGTTATATACTAATCTTTCGTTTAATATTATATATTTATATAGTATAGGACTATATATATATATATGATATATAGTAGAGGAAAATGAAGGACAGAAACGAATAATATCAGATATTAACTATATATATACTAATATATATATAATATATATTAATTAAAATAATATTATATAGACTCTATATATATATTATATATTACTATAAAATATATACTATTAGAGTACTTAGAACCTAATAAAGGTAATACTATATATATATATATAGTTAGAGAAAATGAGGATGAGAAGATTATATATAAATACTAGTATATATACTACTATATACTATATATGTATTCTTTATACAAGCATAATATATTTAATAATTATAACAACATATATGTTAATAAAGTCTTAGATATTTATATAGTATATATATATAATAATTACTATTAATTATAATATATATGAATATATATATACTATATATATGTGTGCAACGAAACTTTCTTCCATTTATTTTACTTTAGCATCTTTGTAGCAATTTTCTAATTTAAAAAAAATGATTAAATGTTATGTATTAGTTTTAATATTGTTATAATATTTTGATTGTAAAAACTTTTTACTTTTGATTACTTAATATTCTTCCTTTCCCATAGTTTATAATTTACGATGATATATTAGCTCATATTCTTTTATTTGAGCACCTATCCTTATTATTGTTTTTTAATAGAAAATTTTTATTTTTTTTTTTTTAGTCTTGTTTAAACAAAAAACCATGTTTGTTTAACAAAACAACCCTATTTAAAAATGAAAAAGAAAATAAACAAGAACTACTCACCAGTGGGGAAGGTAAAACATTTGACGATTCAAAGCTTGATTCACCAATTTGATCAGCTACGCACTTACAGTATATTGCTTATCACCTTAAATATGAATCCAATAATTTACTGCATGTTCCGCTCTAATATTTATTCCATCCAAGTGTGACTGATTTATCTCACAATGTTCTCGAACAAGTTGAACAAGCTGGCTGTAATCACAAAATTTTATTGGACACTAATCAATTCACTAATTATTTATCATCAATTATATTGAACAACTGCTCTCAGATTTCAGCAGTTTTTTAATTTCTCTCTAATCATTCTAGCATGTTTAATAACTCTCAATTCCAATTCTGCCTTCTCTAATTGTGAATTCAAGTCTGAGAATTTCATTGCTGTCTGGAATTGTACACAGAAATATCTCATCTGTTTCCCGACAAATGCCTACCAAGACCCATTGTGATTCTGGAACAATTTTCCTTTTTATTTTTACGGTTTTGTGATAGTATGTGTAAATCTATTTCTACAGTCTTGCCCTCCCCTCCAATACTCCTCGGTTGATTTAAAAGCGTAGAAGCACAAACCTGCCAATTTATCTTTATTATTAACATATGATTCTAGCTGCACAATGTTTATACAATCTATACATGTTTGGCATTTTTGAAATATTATAAGATATATATATATATATATAATATATATTATATAATAAATTAGGCTATATATATTCGAAGCGAGAGTTTGTATGTCAGGCTAGCCTGACATGGACATAAAAAATGTCATCGTTGAGCGAGAGTTTTCTGTAGATATTTAATTTACTGTTTACCGCATAGTGAATATTACTAAATCTCAATAGTATACATCAAGAACAAATGCAGCGCAACACACACAACAGAACAGTCTATTATACGATAAGAAATCAAATTCCTCAACTGCTTCCTAGCATAAGATGTTTGTTTCGATTTGGAATAGCGAAAACCATATCCGTCAAGTGGCTTAGAATTTCTCAAATGAGGCTGAGCCAAAGCAGAGAGATTGCTATCAAGGTCCTAAATTAATCTTGTGCATGTACTATTCAATTGATTAGGAAATACATGCCCACAATTCCATTGACCAATCCGGTAGGTTATGAACCCTCTAAATTCATGGGATAGAGGTTCGGTGTTTAGTTTCCCTACTATATATATACTATATATAATATATATATATCTGATATATATTAATATATATATATATAATAAAAAGTACTACTAAAAAGATATATATAATACTATAAGATATATCTATTATATAATAGTATAAGATATAATATAATCTATATATATATCTTTCATAATATTATGTATACAGTACTTATAATTATATACTTATCACCTAGATACTATATATACCCAATATATATATAAGTCAATATTAGTCTTATGATTAAGTATATATATATATACATATATACTATATATATATATATTTGAAGCGAGGTCTTGGATCGTCTTCTAAAATAAATTACGACATTAAAATATATATATATATTATATATATATATATAAGTAGTATTTCTATATATATATATATATATATATTAATATATATTATAAATTACTAATACTATATATATATATATATATAGATATATATATATATTAGTTACCGAAAAAATAACCCATTTTTCATATTTTTGGCTATAACTACAAAATTATTTTACATATCTTACTTTTATAACTTGTTTCTCATAACGGCTAGGCCTAGGTTATATAACCCTGTAAAAATAATGTTTTTGGCTGTTAGAAACTTTGTTATAATTATTTAGACAAAAAAAAAAAATCTAATAAAATTAACCCACTTTATCAGATAAAAAATAAAGCCCATCCAAAACACCCTTATAGAAAATAGGCCAATATGCTGTTTTAGCTATTAGAAGGCATTTTACACTTTATTTCACATATTTAAATATATAACATGAAAATACAAGAAACAATAATTTGAACAATAACAAGATTACTGTATAGATCAAAATGCACTTGAACACTCGGAGCGCTTTAAGGTAAACACTTTAACCTTTTAAAACAAATGAGAATTCAACCCACTACAGAGCTGGTTAATTGTATGCAGACTTTTGTTGCAGAGTACACACTCCCTCCTTGAATAGGGTTTGAATGATATTTCCTCCTAGAATAGGTTTTTATTTATATCCCCTACCCCCATCCCGCCCTTTGAATAGGATTTGAATGATATTTCCTCCTAGAATAGGTTTTTATTTAAATCCCCTACCTTTGAATAGGTTTTTATTTACCCCCTTTGAATAGGTTTTCCCCCCCCTCCTTTTGAATAGGTTTTTATTTACCTCCCCCCCATTGAATAGGTTTTTAACCTTTCTTTTAAATTGCTACAAGAGCTTGCGAATTTTTAGCAAGGTCTGTTCTCTGATTTGCAAAGAGTTGCCTGCTGCAAGGGTGGTGTCGATAGGCTCATAGAATATCTGCGAAGCTTCAACAGTTTCTAATTGAGGTACTTATTTTGTAGCATATATTCCATTACCTCAAAAACTGAGGAAATGGAAAGAGACGCTGTTAACTTCTTTCCCTTAATCAGGTGAAAATACCTGTTTCAGCTTGCCAATGTAGAATTTTGAGGGTTTAGTGAAGTTAACAGCAAACACTTTCTACTTACAGCTGTCCTTGTTGTTGTTCAACAACTTTTTAGTTGTTGAGACAGCTTCTGATATATCATCATCATCAGTATGTTCCTCCTCCTCCTCATCATCATCATCACTGCCACCTGCTGCTGCTGTATGTCAGCATTCTCTTAGAACTTGCCACATTTCTTTTTTGAACTCCAGAAGTTGATGATTTTGGTCTCTGCTCAAGTTCTAGGTACTCATCATTAGATATCTGGGATGTAACTAGAGACGACATCATTTTCTTGCGCTTCCCACAGTGTCCCCTTCCAGAAAATCGTGTGGTGCCAAACCGGCTGGATGTGCTGGAAACTGCCATCTGAGGGTGGTGTTGTTGCAGACTGGGAGGGGTGCAGGGATTAGGTTGTTAGCAGTAACTGGTGCGAATCATACCACACCCATTTACCCATGTGGGTTACCTTCCTTATTAAGTGGTGGTGGGGGTTGTAGTGGTTCATCATCTGCAGCAACTTGAGGAACAAGCTCATATTCTTCCACGTTATACACAAAAAGAGGGAAAAAAGTTATTTTTGCACATTTTGTACTTTTGGGTTATTTTAACATTAATTTTTTTTTTTTTTAGACCCCACACTAAAAGATAAGAAAAAAGAACCATACAGCATGTTGTTAGGAGTTATAGCGCATATACATGCACATTTTCAATTAATTTGGAAGTGGTTATTTTTATCATACAAGCAGGTTATTTTTAAGATTCACTGTGTGTTGATGGGTTGCATAAAATTTCATGAAATTTGTTGTGGGATGAGATGAAAGAAGGGACTAACATAATTTAATTTGTATAATTTACAGAGTTCTTAATGCAGCATTGACTGCAAAAGTTAAAAAAAATTCACTCCAAGTGCGTTAAAATTTTGTGAAATTTTTAAAAATTTACCAAAATTCAAAAAATCAACTTTGAACCATTATAACACCTTTTTCACTCATACTCAATGGGGTTAATAGGTGAACCAAATTTTTTGGTTCAATGCCTCATATATACTGAGATACAGAGTGGGCTATTTTTTCATAACCAAAATAGGTGGGTTATTTTTAGGTAACGGCACTAGTGATGTTACCTAAAAATAACTCATTTTCATTTTTCGGCTATAACTATTAAATTATTTTACATATTTTACTTTTATAATCATTTCTTATATCATTTCTTATAACGGCTAGGCCTAGGCTATATAACCCAGTAAAAAAAATTTGTTTTGGCTTTAAAAGTTTTGTAATTTAGAAAAAATAAATAAATAAAAAATAACCCGCTGTTTGCAAATTTAACCCACTTGTATGATAAAAATAATCCATCCTCAAAACCCTGTCTAGAGTGTAATATGCTGTTATTAGCTATTAGAAGCATGTTACACATTATTTTAATTAAATATAAATGAAAATAAAAAAAAAAAAATTTAAAATAAGAAAATCAAAATTTTAATTACCTTAAAATAAATGAAGTACGGTATGTATGTGATTGGAAGTATATTATTATATATATATATATATTATATATATATAGTAATATATTATATATATATATATAATATAATATATAATATATATATATATATAATATATATTATATAATATATATATATATATATATATTTATATATATATAGTATTTAGTGATGGGACGATTATGAAATTTTGGCGATGACGATTATAGTAAATTTTTGACGATGACGATGCCAATGCCGATGACGATTATTTAGAAAAAAATATATTTAAATTTTTTTTTTTCTCTCTCTCTCTCTCTCTCTATATATAGTATATAAGTATATATCATATATATATATATATATATATATATATATATATATATATATATATTATTTTTAAATATATATTATTATATAGTGGTATATTATAATATATAATATACAAGGCTGTAGACAGGGGAGGGCAGGGTCAACCCTCCAAAATTATTTAAGAGATCAAAATTTTGATTCGTTAAGTCTCTTAATAATAATAATAATTATAATAATAATAATAATAATTAAATATTTATATAATAAAATAATAATAATAATAATAATAATAATAATAAAAATTGATAAATTAATAATAATTAATGAATATGAAAGTATTTTTATAATTTTTATGAGGAGACATTTTTGTGGTCCGTAACAATTTCTTATGTCAAGTGCTGATTCCTCGTATATCTTATAAAATATTTAGACCAGGGGCTTAAATGTAAGGTTTACAAGTTTGCAGATGATGGCAAATTGGCTACCTCAGTTTAGGAATAAGGATGGATGTATAAATATTTAAAAAAGATAAGGAGGGAGCTGTAATGGTTGATGGGATCTAGCAAGTGCATTCCTTCTTCAACTAAATCTTACTCTCCTATACACCATGGTTCGATCGTGCTTTGTTCTCTGGCCATCAGGCTAAAGACAGTGCGTATCGGGGGGTGGAAAATTCTCGTTCTTTCCAATCACTCTCGCCAAATTTCATTCAGCTTTAGAAATCGTTGCAGGGGATACTCTTCGACGAGTAAAAGCAGGCTTTTTTCAAACGAAAGTGCGCTAACTTCCCTGGTTCTCCTATTACTGGCAAAATATTTCTGGTCTCTTGCCAAAAAAATCTCTAGCAACTTCGGTAAATCTCCCTTTCCTCTGATTGTTCTGTTGTTAATTTTCTCCACTGAAAAGAGCCAATCTCTTCGGCCTCCTATTCCACTAACTCAACCTAGAAGATTCTGGCATTCCTCTTCTCCCTCCTTCTCCTCTCAGGTGTCCTATTGATCTTTGCCTGCTAATTACATTTGATCGGGTGCATAGGCCATTGAAATCTATGAAGGATAGGAGGACGGGTGGCCCAGATGGCATTCCTCCCCCAAGTTTTGAGGGAGTGTGCCTTCGTGCTGACCCCCACCGCCCCTCTTTCAACTATACTCCCTATGTCTGAAATACTAGCACTTTCCCTAGTATGTCCAACCTACATGTTTCAACATTCCAAATAAGGAAGCCGCTCTGATCTTTAAACTATCGCGTAAGCTCTTCACTTGTATTCTATTTTTAAGATCCCTCTCACTCTCATTTCTAGATTATCTGGAAACTCATTCCCTTTCTTTCCGATTGCCTGTACGGCTTTCAGCGCTAGAGGTTTCTGTCTGGCGATATACTATTAAGTAATCTAACCGATTTATGCGTTTTCAGCTCTTAGGGAACTACGGGGACTTGCGTGGTGGCCGCTTGACATATACAAAGCATTTTTGACCGAGTATGGCACGCGCCACTGCTCTCCAAAGCGTCCCCTTACCTTTGGGTTTCTCTTTCTCTTTGCCTTAATTATGTCTAGCTTTCTTTTCAAATCTCTAAAAATATCGTCTGTTGTTTGATGGGGCGACTTCTTCTTTTCTGTCAATTGTTGGTGTTCCTCAGGGTTTCTGTCTTATCTCCTACTTTATTCCTACTGTTCATTAATGATCTTCTCACCTGCCACAAATCTAACTCTATCCACTCATATACGGATGACTCGACCCTCATTCTTCAACTAGTTTCAATTCTGCTCCCTCTTTTACTTCTAGAATTGCTCTCGTCTTAATCTTTCGATTCTATTTTGCTTGATCTGGATAGATTTTCCGGATGGGTCGTCTCAACCTTGTGAAATTCAATTCTTTAAAAACCCAACTTTTCTGCAAATCTCCTTCTCTAAAACGAATTCTAACTTTCCTATCTCTTCGACGCTCTTCTCTCGTCTCTCCTGTTTGACAATATAAACATCCTTGGCCTCTACATAAACAAAAAAATGTCTGTGAAACCTCACATTCACAACGGTTGCTTAGGGCGGCCTCAAAGAAAACTGGGAGTTCTGTTTAGACTGCGAGACAGTTTTTCCTCTTCTCAGTTGCCTCCAGCTATATCAAGGGTCTCATCCGCCCTTGGTATGGAGTACTGCTCTCATATCGGGAGGGGGGGCTTGGTTTCCCCTGGCTTTTGGATAGTGTCGAGTCAAAGGCCAAAAAGGCTTAAAACTGTTCTGTTGGTGCTTTTATCTCTATTCTATAGGCCCACCCCAGCGGCAAGTGCTCGAGGGTGAACATATCATTTGAGTACCACCACCTTTACGACGCCTCGTAGCACAAGGCATTGCTGTATCGTGCCGCACAAGTTTTTGTTTGATAATGGTTATTCCAGCCTAGTTCGCTGTGGTTCTTCATTCTTTCCCGCCACTCTGTTCTGTGGAATTCTCTCCATCTTCTGTATGTCCTGTTGAATTTAAATCTCTCTTACTTTAAAGCCTGCGTCTGTGCTCATCTGCATAATTTGGCTAGAGGGTGAACTTTTGAGAGTACTAACCCCTCCTTGAATAGGGCTCTGACTGTGAGTGGTTGGTGACAACTGTAAAAAAAAATCCTTAAGGTGGGGCAGATATGTGGCAAATGAACTAAATCCCCTACTCACCCCATCCAAAACACCATTCAGATTATCCCAGAAAATCGCCCACTCTTCAACATTAACCTCAGATGGACCATTATTTCGCAACCA
>JABUQX010120597.1:0-17843 GCA_015478945.1 Trachelipus rathkii | reverse complement strand
CAAGCAGACGGAGAGAGGAGAAAGAGAATGAAAGAGACCGCAAGGCGAGAGAGGAGAAGAGAGAGAGGAGAGAGAGAGAGTCGAGAGAGAGAGAGAGAGAGAGAGATTTGCTGTGACCCTACCGCACTACAGTCACCTCTCGTTAAGCCTGTATGTAACCCAAAGCCCCGACCTCGAGCCGTTAGGATATAGTAATACCAATACTATGCGACTGCTATTTACTATATTGTCTCTAAAGATTTAAAATTCCTCTACTTCTGAAACATTTTGGGTTTCTGTTCACCCTACTGCGATACTACTACCCAGCTTAGCCTCTCTTGGGCTGTCACGTAACCACAGCCCGCCTGGTTAGTTATGTGCGGAAATAACGGCCCTATCCCAGAGCTGTTTATTTCCCACATTATATAAGATCATGCGCAACTCTTTGTTAATCTCACCCAGTTTTCTCCTTAACACTAGCCTCTAATCCTAAGTTTGGCTAATTGCCTCAAACGCTACTTTAAGCTTCTACTAGCGAACTTTTACACTGGCATGCAATGAAACACTCCTAAATTATGTTTATTTGGTAAGGCCTTCGTAAGGCTCGCTAAACTCTAGCCGCAATTTGCTGATACCTCTCTTGACTAAACTGTTTGCGCTCCCGACCCTAAAGCCCTTACCAGTCTTACGTGTCGGCTATCATTGCCTTACTTTTGCTTGCCCGCCTTCAATATTATTTTTTTAAATCCACCTCTGCCTTGTTCTTTACCTTGGTTGTGGTTCAATAAATTTGTTTTGTATCTAGGATTCCTTGGTTAACTTGTTTAAGTTTTTATTTTATTTTAAATGCGGTTCTTTCATTTCGCCCGATTCAAGATTGATTCACGAATTGCTTCAGAGAGGCGAACGATCCGGGGGTGCCATAGCGTGTGGGTGGAGCCATATATTAGTTGGAGCTTTTAGGGCGTAATCTCTTAATTTTTATTTCTGGCAGGATATGTTAAATACCTAAGAGTTGCGGATTCACGTATCAAATTTATATATATTATATGCAATAATTATATATATATATACACTATTAACCACAATACCCTATACATTACATCACTACCCTAACGCCACGACTATATTACTACTACAATATTAAACAACTACACCCCTAACTATATAATACCCTCACTATAACCCCATATACTATCACTACATAAACTACAATAATATAACTATATATATATATATATCTATATATATAAAGTTCCATATTCTTTTCACCTTTTAAATTCCGAACCAAATTAATAATGAATTACTTGAATATTGAGGTCCCAACAGGTTCATAACTTCTTTTAATGTCATATATTAAAGCCGTTTTCGATTTTTCATTGTGCTTACGCCCATAAAAAAATGCTCAATCCAGACTTATCCTTTGCACGATTTTCGGACATAACTCGAACCCCCGCTTTGCATTTACAAATATTTCAATGTCAGCTTGTCTTTGTCGGGGCCAAGCAAAGGGTGTTGTCAACATCAAACTTGGAGTAAAAACAATTAAACCAAATGGTTTTTACAAACCGAAGATCACGAATGTGATGGAGTTTTATCGATTTGAAGGAAATTTATATTTAAAACTAATTTCTTAAGAAACATTCATCAAATCAAACGACCTACTACGCCGCTTCTTGTTTATGAGCATTTGTTCATAAGCATTTCCTTAAATTCGGGGTAAGCACGGGGAAAGAAGCCAACACTTACAGAATTAGAAATTCCTTCGTTTGGTGCAGCCTATTTCCTCAAATTTTGTCGCCTAAACTTTGACCCCAAAATGGAAGCAACTTGCAGCATTTTCACCTAAAATTTCGTAAGGCAAAAATGCAAAATCGGAAAACGGCTTTAGAGTAGGATTCGACACGTATTGGATTGACCCCTACCGTAACGAAATGTACAATGGGTTCTTCTCTAATAGCGCAGAGATGGTTTCTCGTGTTTTATTATTTATTCTATTTATTATTAATTTATTATTTATTCTATTCTTTAATTATCTACTCTATAATTAAGAGCAAAATTGTTTTGCAAGAATTTATGTAATTTTCTTAATGCTATTTAGCTACGTTGACCAGAATCTAGAGATAATCAAATATTTGATTCAGAAAGATACACAAATTCAAAAAATAAGAATTTTTCAAACTGATAAAATAAATAATAATCAAAATAAAAACAGAAAGAATGTTGCGGTAGATGCACAGACAACCTGTTTATTCAATCTCGTTGATACACATCAAGGAAATGAACTCGACCATCAGTGAGATTATTAATAATAATATATTAAATTAACTGTATTTTCTTATATTTTATTTTTATATAATTTTACTTAACTAGCTTCATTTTTAACACCATGAATATTATATTATCATTACTTCTTAGCACCTTCATATAAAGTTCATTTTTGTATACCCGAATTTATATTTACTGTTATTCCATATGTAGCTACTTTATCTTTCTAATCTTATAATTATATGCATGAGTATGTTTAGTGATTGGTTCCATCACAAATCTCAATAATTAGATTTGTTCCATTAGCTTGGACTGGACAGTCTCGAATGGCCATGTGGCTTCATTGGTGTCTTTTTATTGCTAATGTTCCTAATCGAAATCATTTATTTGAATTAGGTATTGACTTTTTTAATTTTCCATATACAATTTGAATAGAATTTTGGAAACGCATGTAGATGCTTAAAATAAATATACTATTCAAAGGAATGATTCCTAAATCCAAATAGCCAGTTTACATAAAAAATTTTCAAACATATATATACTAATCTCACTTATCCCCCAACCATATCACTCACCTATGTAATTACTTGCGTTTAGCACGATTCCATCAACAATAACTCCTATTTTTTAAAATCAATATTATGTTTTGATTATTACCTAAAACTCCATAGTTGCCCGATATTGTTAATAATATTTAAAATATTTACATAAACATACAGTGTTTACAAATTAAAATGTGTCTCTATACTGTTGCGGAGGGAAGCGATGGATGTAGAGGGTTAATGGGAATTATCATAGCCTCAAACTTAATGGTTCCCTAAACGAATTCTAAACACAATTTTTTTGAATAGGCCTCACGCTTCATCTACATTTTATAGAAACCATGAGAGAGGTTTGGACACGTTTAATACGTTTACCTGGGATGAAAGATACATAAAAAAAAAACTGAATTCAGAGTATTAAGTAACGATTATTTGGTAAGACCTTTTACAAATTCAATAATTACCCTTGTTATTTATATTTAGCCTTCTTGCATACTTAGAGGCCAATTATAATTTTTATTTTAATTTTATTGCATACCTATTAAATTATCTTTATAGCTACATATTACGTACTTAACTCACTCTTATTTTTTATTTTTAATTTCTTTTTCTTTATTATTTATTAACTCAGTTTTCAATTCATATTTCATCGGTATGTATATATGGTAATCAATGACAGATCCGACGTTGATTATGTAGTTATTGTTATTAAACTAAAATTTTTAATTTAAAACCAAACCATAACAAAAAATTCTTTGAAGTTTTTTTCTCGATTCACGATTCATATACATTTTATATTAACAATAGTTAGCATAAAAAAACTTATATCAATCTTTCGTCTGAGCTTCGATATTCGATATTTTTTGGATCATCGACATAATCTATATCTTTAATCATTGATATATCGATATCGGTGAGAGCCAAGGAATTAGATTTAATAGCAGACGGTATTTTCAGATTTGGCCCAAGCTGTATAAGACGTGTGTTTTTTCTTAATTGTTGAAACTTATTAAGATGATTTGTATGATTTGTTTCGCGTTTTGTAATGATGAATGTAGTTTACCTCACATTAAAACAGTATAATAAACTAACTTACGAGTCAAGAATTAGTTCTTTATTATTTAAGATAAGATCAATTATACCAAAACGGGGCCGAAGAAGCGAACACCTTTTAGGTTATTATAGCCACTCTTTATGTGGGTTAAGGGAAGTTGGGAGCAAAAGAAAGGTTTTTAGCTTTTTAGAACGTATTGCAAGAACCATTACCATTAAATTGTGAAGTATGGAACTATTTTATATAATATAATTATATAGCGTCGGGCGGGGTTGACTCGGACCACCTTAGGCATAATTCGTCTCCCGACTTTAACCTAATGCACTTTTGGAATTTTTTTTTTTGTAAATCACGGCCCTATAGTCGGTCATAACACACAAAAAAATATAATGTTATTCTAATAATAAGTTTTATTTTAAATTGAATAACGCTGAGTTAGCTTGACCTGATCGGGTGAAGCGGACCACCATTGAGGTGACGCGGACCATCTGTTTTAAATTCGTCTGTTACGTATTTAATGCAACATTTGTATATTTTTATTTTACTAATATATAATAATATTACATATTAAAATTCAGTAATAAAGTAATAAAAAATGTCAATAATATAAATAAAATACAAATAAAAATAAGGTGGTCCGATTCACCCCCCTCTCCGCCCAAAAATTTTTACACTTTTTTTAAATTCGTTTTTTTTATTAAAATTTCACTTTTTTTTAAAAAATTTTCACTTAATATAAAAGTAACTGTTTTTATATTTAAATTATAACATATAAAAATCAATACGTAATACAAAATACGAAAAAAAACAATGGTGGTCGAGTCACCCCTCATCAATTTTTACAGCGGGGTGAATCGACCAAGTTATGGTCCGTTTTTGCCAACTAATACTTTTGATTCAAATTTATCTGCCAGCTTTAAGCTAACAACTCGAGTTGTATCCACTGAAAAATAAATTAAAATCGATCACATTTTTCATTTGATAACCAAGTTAAAAAAACTTACATTTTTCAAAAGTGAATTCTATTGAAGGACATTTTGTACCCTTAATTCTAACATTTTTTAAAATATAAAACCTTTCTAGAAATTAAATATGATCTAAATAAAAACTTGTAGTACTACCGCTGTTCTAAGAGCAAATTTGTTTTAATTTTTTTATTATTTTTTATTTTATTTAGAGTGGACCAGTCACCCCTCCTAAGAGCGCCTGGTCCCCCGCCCGACGCATATTATATAATTATTAATATATAATATATATTATATATATATATTTTATATATATAATTATATATAAAAGTATATATTATTAATATATATCCACGGCAATATAAACAGGCTCGGGTCGAGCCCCCTAAAAAGGAGATTTACCATTTTTAGGGGGCTCAAGCGAGGGGGAAGGGACGGAGGTGGGGATGTTTCATACCCCGGAGGGGATGGTCGGTGGAACCCCGCGACACCCAAATACCAAGGAGCGGGGATTCCGGAGACCCTCCCCGGAGGGGGGATTAGTCCCCCCCGTCTGAACCTAAGAGGCCGAGAGACCCCGGATCTTTGACATCGGGGTGATCTACCCGTGGGTATCGTTAGTTTTAAAACACCCCTAACACCCGGCGCCCCCATTTTTTTGCCCGGTCCAAAGTCTTTTTTCCTGTGCCATGTATACGCCTTAGACCACCCTAACTAATATATATAACATATAGTATATTTAATTTCTATACTTACGTTATAATATCTTGGCTTGTCCAGCTTACAGAGTGGGTATATACTAATAGTCCCCGGGCCCCAGCCGTATATATAATAGTATATAATATATAATAATATAGTAGTATTAGTTAGTAATAATATAATTATGTAAGTCAAGAAATGAGACAAATGACCAATCTTAGGCAAAAAAAGAGGTGTTAGAGTTATCGTATTCTTCTTCAAACGTGTAAATGCTTCCTATATGTTTGCAACTTGTTGTATCCAAGTTTCAGGTCGCTACGTCAAAGGGGTGGGGGGACCCTCTACAAAAGATTTTTAAAAATGGACTTAGAAAAGCTGAAAATTTGGGGAAAATAGAAGAGAATAATGAAATAAATGGCTATGTTAAATTATTTGCGCGAACCATATGGGCCGGAAGCCGGCAGCTGAATGTTGCGTGCCAGAATGGAAATTCAGGCTCCAGCGTACATATTAGAACAAATTGAGATGTCTACATTTATTTTTCAAACGGTTTGTATAGAACTTCATTTGAAGGTTTCAAAACACTTAAAATGAGTTTGAGACCCCCTCTCGAAGGGTGGTCCCCCCTGAAAAAAAGAAGAAAAGCTTAGAAGAAGAAGACGAAAGAAGAAGAATGGCAGGAAAGAAGGAAGAAGGAAAAAGAAGAAAGGTCTCGCCATGGCGCGATCAAATGCACTGTGATTGTATGTGATTAGGTAACCGAGCACCCGGGTGGGAGCCAGGTGCGGTTTGCCGAATTAGTAAAAATGTACTTAACATCTTAATATTAGGCCTACTGTATATATGTTAATAAACATTAGATCTCATTTTTTGAGGGTTCCCAAACTCTCAAATAGTCTGAGGAACCCCTCTCAGGGGTTTCTTACTGAAAAAAGAAGGAAAAAGCGGTTGAGAAGATGCAATTATGCTGAAGATCACGGTTTTCAAACTCTCTAAACGATACGCAGGGTGGGCAAGAACCGAACGCGACGGTTGCCCCCGCGCCCGCAGGCGCGTCCCCCCCGGCCCGGAAACGCAGCGAGCGCCCGCAGGCGCAATAATATTACTGCGCGAACGCTGAATATATTTTCGTAAGTTGTAACGTTAATATACACTTTTTTTTAATAAAAATCTTTACAGTTACTTTGTATTTTCTTTTTAAGTTAAATCCGTTTTCTGTACTATGAAACAGTTATTTTTACTAATAAACTAAACTTTCTTAATTTTTTTTTTTTTTATTCATTAGTTAACATCAATCTTGTATCACTGTTAAATTTTTGAATAAAAATATTAACAACATAATTTTCTACCATTATATAAGCTAATTAACTCAATAATGAGCAGAAAATAGCCAAATTTATCCCCCCATATATAGGATATAGTGGAGTAACCCTAACCTCTATAACTCAATCTCCTTCTAACCCGGCTATGCGCTTTATAATGTCTTTTACATGCTCTTTTATAAATTGTCTTAATGTGTGATTTTATGTTTCAAGTACCACGGTTCTCTGGTTTGCTTGTGGTGAAAATATAATAAAATATATCTTAATATTTTTGAAATATATAAAATATTATAAATATAATTAATATATATATATAAATATATTATATTAATATATATAATTAATTTATATATATAGATAATATATAATATATATAATAATATATAGTATAATAATATATATATAAATTATATAATATTAATATATATATATTACGGATTATATAATTAATAATATATATTATATATTTTATATACATTATATATATATTATATATATAATTAATATAAGAGATATTCTTTATTACATATAATATACTATATTTTATTATTTAATTTTTTAAATTCATATCTATTTTTTTATATATTAATATATATATTATAAAAAATATATATATAATAATTATAAATAAAAAATATATAATATAATATAATATATAAAATATATATATTAATATAATAATTATATACAAAGAGAAGAGGAGAGAGAGAGAAAATAAATCCGAAGAGATTAAGAGATAGTAAGATATATCCGAGTGAACTCCGGAGTAAGAAAAATGAGAAGAGAGCTAATAAGTAGTTAGCGATATTGAAAAATCGAGTCTTTAATTTCTAAAGTCTAGAAGTATAGTCAATGTAACAAGATATTTAAATTAAAATCTAACTATAATTAATATATGTATGTAAGAATTTACATATATTAGACGACAATATTTATCTTTATTAGACATATAATATTATCTTGTCACCTTTCCAACCTCAAAACGGATGCATCGTGATAGAAGGGCAACTCAATAAACATGGCAATAGGCTGGTGTACAAGCAAACGTGTAAATTTTATTCTTTCTCCAGAGGGGGGGGGGATCTCATTGTCTTATAGTTGTATTATATAAATTATTAACCTCTTCTTGTGGAATGGTTCAGGTCAAGATCGTGTGATCAAAGATTAAGAAACCACTCTGTGTTCTTTGTGCTGAAAGTATATCCAAACTATTTTTTAAGATCTATTTGGTATCCAAGGACAATCTTGAAAATGCCGGGAATAAAGGGAATGGTATCTTCGAGTTTATAGAATTCGTTCCACAAAGTGTGTAACCTTTATGAGGTATGTTTCTCACAGCAAAATTGACTGTGTATTTCGATAAATTAATTCTTACTTTATTATGTTTCTCAAATATCCAATCTTAAGAAAGTAAATCAAAATTTAATTTATTACTCTTTCAATAAAAACCTTTATATCATCGAAATGTAATAAAAGATTTAATACGTCTATGTTCTTCTTCTTTTTCTTAGCAGAATTGTGCTTCCACGGGAATATTTGCCCTACACTACATTACAGTAAAATGCACTACAATGCATTAAGAGATCGATTCTTACTTATAAATTCACATATTTTATGAAAAATCTAATTTCGATGAGCACATACAACAGTACTCATCCAGAGCCAAGCGTCCACTTTTCACAAGACGATTGAAAAAAATTACCTAGCCCAGGTATTTTACCAATATAAAACTCCAATTATGACGTTTTCTCTCATATTCCGAATCTTATTAATCTCCTTCAACAAGCTTAAATTTACTTAATTAAATGTTTTAAATCTTATCAAAAATTAAATAACAACAAACTTAACAATTTTTTCCAGTTATGGATTAATGATTATGACATATCTTAAGTAAAATCTATTAAATAATTACGAGCGAGGTATGAATTACTCATCTAAATTAAACTCTTTAAATAACGAATACGTCGATAACATGATTTTATATATTGAGTATATTTTCTTCGAATCAACTTAACCAATTATATATAACAAAGTATTTTAAAATTTATCTTATGAATTATAAACTATAAAATACAGTTTAATACTATATCTTTTCTGCTGTTTAACGATATACTCTGAATAACATAATTACTAATATAAACTTCATAAAACATTGTGCATAAATATAATTTATATTATATGCTCTTGTTAATATATATATAATTATATATATTAAATTATAATAATATAATAATAATAATATATATATATATATTATATATATATATATATATAATATAATATATAATATATATATATAATAATTATAAAAATATATATATTATATTAATATTAAATATATATTATAATATTATATATATATATATATATATTAATATACCTACTAATTAATAAAATTAAATATATATATATATAATAATAAGTAGTATATTAATAATATTAATTATATAAAGTGGAGATCAGATTTAAACATTATTTCTATTTTAATATCATTAAGTTAGAGATTTAAATTTATGAAAAGTACACTTATAAAATAAAATCATCCCAAAATTTTTGTAATGAACATTCATAAATTATATATTTACAAATTCATTAAAACACATATTTTTTAAAAAACATATTATAATTGAAATAAAATATTACAATTAATATACTCCACCATATAATTATAGAGTAATGATTGAAATAAACTGTTTGCTTTTCGTTTACAATATAACATAGACATAGTTTTTTATTATTATAATTTACATTATTATATTTAAAAAATAGAAAAAGGATAATATTATTACCATAGCTATATTTTCTACACTATAAAATGTTACAAATCAATGCGAGAGAATTGGAATCTCATCTACGTATCATCAGGGTAATATAGTAATCTCATGCAACATCTATTTTTAAATTTAAAGTGATTCCCTTAATCAGAACTGCCAATATAGCGCAATGGATTTAGGATCCTCTGCTCTCATGTTCTAGCTGTCACTCGATTAAAGATTTGTAACTGAGATAGTGCAAAGAGAAATAGAATTGAAATAACATCGAAACCGGTATTAACCTTAAACCCATAATCTTCTATATTTTCCAACATAAGTAGAAATCCACTTCGTTAATTACGTAAATATGGTATTCTCAATAACCCAAAATGCCGCCTGAACGTTTCGTTTATATGTAAACTACATCATTAATGAGTGTATTAGATCTTAACTTCTCTACAATTACATCTTTAAATATATATCAAATAATAATATAAAAACTGTTGCATACTCTGTCAATTTCAATGAGCCTGAGGTAATGTTCCTAATAAATACCATAAAGACAGCTGATTGAAATGTGATTGTATAGTAATAAAATACCATCTAATAAATGGAATGAATCTTATAACCCAATATGTTAATAACCCTTTCTTATATAATGTTTTTAAATGATTATAGAAGCGTTATGACAAGTCATGATAATAATAAAATCTAAATAGCTGAATAATAGGCAAGCTTAATTAAATAAATTTACTTATTCTTAGCGTTATTACTTTTACAGTATTCAGATAAATGCCCCGTACTTCTCGCGATCTGCATACTGCTGAATTATCTCAGTGTTGGCTATTATAGAATAATAAGTAAAATAGACTATATGTGCATATGTGAACATAAACACTCCTAAAGTAATAACAATAATGAGAATAATAACAATAATAGTCATAGTCCCGACCGTAAGGTTGGCCGTTTACATGTAGACTCACTTCGCATACCTCTAAGTCAAAACAGGGGCGTGAATTTATAGGCTGATTGGGTTTATAATTCCCTGCAGTAGTTGCTCATTCTTCAACAATACCTACTTACTACTTTCTGAGGGCAGATTACCACTTCACAAATTGTTTGCCGCTGGTGATATTATACTCACGATAATCCCTGGTAAGAGGAGAAACAAACATTATGTTTCACACTCGATTAAGATTAAGCGATAGCTCGCCTGCCCTCCCCTGTTACCCGTGTCCAAGAGTAGATTCTCTCCCATTTCCAATATGCTTCTCGAGGTAGCTAATATTCACTTTTCAACACTCACGAGATGTGCCTTTCCTTCACTCTAACCTTCGTTAAACATCTCGTCTTCAGTATCCATACCAGCTCTCCCTTCCTCGTCCTTGCGCTCATGCGCATGCTTTTCACTTTATTCTTCCTCTATCTATCCGCTAGCTCATCTTTTATGCCATTTTGAACGCGTTCCCCTAATCGAATTCTAGTATCTACAGCCGGTAGAATAACATAACTTTTCTGTAGCAGAAGATCCCTTCACCCGTTTTAAACGTCCGTCAATAACTTCTCCATATTGTGTTCTCTTGTGGTTCTTTACAGCTTATTCCTCTCTTATATGATGTCCTCATCCTCCTCATCTGTTGATAAACCTATCCAAAAACCGCTCTCTACAACTGGTAGACTCCTCTCTCCCTCCCCTGTGAGCACTGTTTCCGCATTCCTGTTCCGCGCGTCTACATAACTTTCATAACATGTCCCTTCCTACTTATCACATCTCTATATAGGACCATACTCCTCTGCATCTGTCATTCCGCTACCCTAATGATAGCTCCTTCCTATTCGAGATCCACACTTTCAATTCCCTGTGATTAAACCTCACTAGCCTTATCACATGACATAGTCGGTATTCTGTGCTTATTATCTATGCTGTATTCGTCAGATAGATGGAACCCGTGTCATTACCATCCGCCGTTATCTCAGTTTCGTCTTTCAGATATAAAAACACGTGGAGGATCTAAATACTGATTCTCGAAGCTACCTCCCGGATATATTGAAACTCGAGCCAGGGAACATCGGTTCTGTTGGTAATTTGAATGATGGGTGTTGATGCTGATGAATAAATTGGTTTCAGTTACAGCTAATCTGGGTGGGTTCATACGAGACAGTGACCATTCCCAGTTCACTCTTGCAGCAGTCCGTAGGACTAGAAGGATGGATGGAAATGGCATCTTGTATGCTGAGGGTGCTGACCGTAATTAAAAAATTTTTTTGGAGTTGTTCGGTGGTTTAGCTTCCTTCTTATAATTCCGGTCCACCAATATGCATGTTTATGTAAAAGATTACCAAGTAGTAGTTAAATAGCAAATACATCCATTGCATTTTTTCTTTTGATGTCTTTTAGTCTTAACCTTTTTCTTTTAACGCATTATTTCATGTACGTTTTTTTACCTTGACCCGTCATTTCCCTGCGTCTTATTTTTACGCTTAACATCCTCCAACATCTCATCTGAAACATCCTGTAATTCTGCCTTTTTTAGGACGCGCGAGCGCCTTAAGCTCCTGCCTGCTATATCCTGTTAACGTACTGCACCCCCCTGTTGATATAGCTTTTTTTACCTATCATATTCACCTCTCTTCTAAATAGAGGCCATCTCACTTCTCCAATAATTTAGAGAAAAATCCACCCAGTCCATACCCCTCTTTGTGAATCTTTTATCAACGAATACCCATATCGTTTATTACATTATGAAACGGAGGATTAATAAACCAACTCACATTTAGAAATAGATATATCATAACGTATACATAACGCCTATATAACTACATATAAGAGAGTAAGAGAGGAGTCTATTGAAGGGAATGAAATGTCAAATAAATAATTTTTTAATCAATAAATGATAAGAAAGGTTTTTGTAGGATCCCTCCCGAATCGGATACTGGCTGTTTTTATTTTAATTGTTTATTTTAAAATATTATTAGATTTTAGTTCAGCAATATTGATCAATGATGCTTTATTAGTTTATATTACAGCTTTTACTTTTGGGATTAAGTTAAACCCCTTGAGGTTTAGGTATGGTTTTTGTGAATTTAACATTTATTATTATATATATTATTAGTTACTTGATATTTGTAAATCGTCCACTGGTAATAAATTCATTATTTTATCACACAAATTAAAAGGCGCAATACTATGTTATTATTTTTATAGTGTTGTTCATAAATTTTTCACCCCCCTTCCATTATTAATCTTACTGTATGATCCATATTATATTTAATTAATTGTCATTTATGTCTATGCATGCTAAAATTACAACTATAGATGAGTCCGAGTCAGACCTAACTCGTTATATTATTGAACACATATTACTGCGAACTCGCATCTCTCAAGTTTCGAGGCTCCTTAGACTTATAACCTGTACATCTTATACCTCATATAACTGAAACATCTAGAGTATGCTCAGAACAAACACTTGGATTCAAACTCTCTTTACATCCTGTTCCACACTCTACTATAGTCTCTTCGGGGCTATAATTTAAAGTTTGCTCATAGTTCTCTTATTTTATTACAACAATAGTAATTTACGTATGCTATTTAGCACTAGTAATTATTTTAGTATGCGTAGTGTTTAACTAATACTATATGATACGCTTTACTTTACTCAGTTAGTCATGATTGACAATGAATGTATTTATCGGATTTTTTTTTAGTACCTTATTTCTTCTTTTAAAATCTTCACTTTTTTTCCTGAAATCAGACAAATTGTCTGTGAGACATATCAGTGAAGAGAGTGCTGAAGTTTATTCTTACAACATTATTTTAAATGTGCTTAAAAAAAAGAATAAAATTTAAGGCCAATAAAACTACACTAAAGCTTCATAAAATTAATATTGACTTCCATATTATTATTATATTCACAAAGAAAATTATTAAACAGTCGGGGAATATGAAGGCGAGTTTATTTACCTGAAAGCATTCTCGTAACAAAGATTAAAGGTCTTTAATGAATTAATAATGAGCAACCTGTGTCGGCGTATCGAGACTGAGCTGTTTAACACTGTACTAAAAAATCTTCTCATAAATCTTCTTATGGAATCGTCTAGCTTGGGCCCCTATGCTAACACTCCTGAACTTGCTGAATCAGCCCTCTCTGATCCATCCCGCTTCAGTTGACTAGTTCTGCGTACGGTCAGTAGTGTGATAGCTTATGAAATACAAATGATAATAATCTCATGTTATATAATTCGTCAGTTCATATCAGAATAATTACTGTAACTTAATCCGTTCTCCTAAGAATTAAATAATCGTATAATAACCCTTAAAATGCCTTTATGTCACTCATGAGTGATTACAACCATCCTTTTTATTAATAATTAATTATATATTGGTAATATATTTCAACAGATATTGAACAAGGTATATGAATAATATAACTATTATACGTGAAAGTGCTATATTATCTAGCGATGGATGTACTTTATTATAGATGACCACCTACTAATTTTAACGGCAGTATACGTCATATTTATTGTTCAGATTTGTAAAGGATGATCCTTTCACGAAAATTGTATCTCTATATTTAGCAAATGATTCACATACAACATATCATAGTTACCATTTCTGTACTCTCATTGTGTCTACTTTTACCTTAACCCAGAGGAACACTACTCAAGAATCAGAATCCTATAGGTATAATATTCTCATCATCAGATCACAATTACCCTAATTATTAAGGTATAGATTTCAATATCAAATATAATGTATTAATGATAACTAGTTATAATAAACTCCTAAATATGCTCATCTTGTAATAGTATACGTATGATAACTATCTTAACTCTTACTATAATTTAGGTAGTATACTTAATACGAACGGGCTCGCTTATTAGTCGTAATAGTTTTCGATCCTGGGCGGCTAAGCGATTTCTCTACTTCTAAAATGTAGCATAAGGATAAGCAATATTTTGATAGTCTCAAACTACTAGTATGATCCGATCATTATTTGATTACTCTGTATTTATACCTCATATTAGAGTCATTATATATACTCCATTAGTATATTCAGACCATATTATTTCTACAACCATCCTTCTGTGTAATTTAATAAATATTTTATTAATTATAAGTATCAAATAATCACAGTAATCGAGCAGTAAAACTTAATAAAACTGATTAAACGTAAATACTTCGGTTCATCGACTATAGGGTTATAACTTTCATTAATTATTCATAATAACAGGCTGAACGCTTTAGTCGTTATATCAGAATAACAAAATTTACGAACGCTATATTATAATTAATAATTCGCAATCAAGCATGTTATGCCCATTATACGCCGTCAGACGTAGAGATTGAGTATGAGATTGACTGAGCAGCAGAGAGATTAAGAGTTAGAGAACAGAGACGATGCAAAGAGATTTGCAGAGTTGAGTGGAGAGCTTCTCATTATGGTCGCAGATTATATCTACCCCATTTTCTGTAAGGTGCCTTCCACAAATAATTCCTCTTGCCTCTCAAGACATGCGCAGCTCCTATTCATCGATTCGCTCAGGAAAGCATGCCTCAAAACTTCAGACTGCCTCTCTCGCGACACGAATTGGGATACTTGCGGGGCGTTCGTTATACTATTTATGTTCTTAGCAACCTGGATCGGTCATTGTCATCGTGATTCTATTCCAAATGTTGCCCTGCACATTGAAGACATTTTCCTCTTCGCTCATTATATTATTCTCATGATATCGTAATGCATCGGCTATAAACACTATATAAGCAGTTCCCCACTTTTTGCCTCTTACCCCATAAGTACTTTTTGACTTATTCAGTGTTGCCATTTGATAGACACATTGCGCTATACTCAACATCACAAGGATAAGATATGGCTACACACCAACCCCTAACTACACCTCACAAAACCGCTTCTTTATTTGCACTTCTTATAATTAATTCATTACCGATCAAAAAGCAGAATGTTGATTACATAGTCACAGCACTTTGCTTATCGCAAACGTAAAATTACCTGTTCTTTACATTATTTCTTCTTATATTTTCTTCTATTCAGTGCAAGATACTTCCTTTGTTTCGGCATACATCTTTCCATACAATTTGATTACTGTCGTCACTAATGACTGTTCAATTCAGCATACGTTGTTCTCACCGTCTGGCTCAAGCTGAAATTTCTCCATTCCATAATCGACAGAAACTCATTTTTTATCACACAAGGAAATTATGTTTCCCGCTGCGACTCTACTCTCAACTCTCCCGTTACCTACTCGTGCACGTCGATTCACTTTTACTCCTAGCATATATAACCTTAGTCACGAGTTGGTTGGTGTAGGTCTCCTCTATATTATGTGAGATAGCATACCCCTCTTAGCTGATTATTACTGTCGTCAATCTTCTCGGAATTCATAATAACGACATAGTTGGAATTTATCCTACTCGACGAACAGGATCAATTTATACTATTTACAAAGAAAGAAAGAGGGACTACTCGTATCAGTTGTATGTAGATATTTTGAAATTCTAAAAGAAATCTTTATTTCATACATTCAATATATTTTTCTTACAATCACACACACAACCGACAGGTTCATCTTGCCATACGATTCAGCATATTAGTCTTTTAGAATGTCTCTCGTTCAGGATGCTAAATTCTTATTGTCTAACACGATATATTTCTTTCACTAATTCTATCATTGCAGATATGGTTGCATCAACACGTACATTAACTCTACTTTACATACGCACCTTGTTTTGTGTCTGTCAATTGTGCATATTAATAGCTTATATTAATGCTTCATTTATACATCAGATACTTCACATCTCCTTTCAAAATTCTAACTCCAGTTAACTTAATTCTCTATCTTGTACGTCTCTCTGCTTAAATGTTATTTGAACACTATAATAT
The DNA here is from genome assembly GCA_015478945.1 of Trachelipus rathkii. Lineage (NCBI taxonomy): Eukaryota > Metazoa > Arthropoda > Malacostraca > Isopoda > Trachelipodidae > Trachelipus > Trachelipus rathkii. The sequence continues at coordinate 1,359 of JABUQX010120597.1, read as the reverse complement.
TTATTTCTCCATGTATTACTTACTCTCCAGACTCCTTAGATTCTTACCAAATTAATATGCACGCATTTTCAGCTCAAGGTAATCAATCAAATCCTTACATCGTACATCTACAATCGCAATCTTTAGCTCAGTGCCGTGTCGTTCTCATAATCAAAATAGCACCTTAGATTACTATCTTTTCTATCCACTTAAGGATATCATCGACACCCAGCCATTCTACCTCATCACGAAAACTTCATACTTACATTCGCTTCATTTCGTTCTCATCACCATTAGGGTCCTTAAATATTGAACTCGACATTCCGAGCTCTCACATCTAACATAATACACAGGAAACTATTCTTCACTCCCAAAACACAACCTTTACTCTTATTCTTTACGGTACTCAAACCCTTCTTTACAACCTTCCAAATGTCTCTTCTACTCAATTCCCTTCAATATTCAATCCCACACTAAACTTAAATCAATTCCGCATTATATGTATCACCCGTCCATCTCATTCTCATTACTCGAACGATTCCCTTGCTCCTCACCCCACCTTTTATTTTCAATTAACCAATTCCATTTGTAATTTAATATATTATATATTATAATAATATTATTATATATATTATTCATATATTATTAATTTATTATTTAATAATTATATAATTATTATTAAATATTCAACAGTTATATTTAATAAATTATAATATAATTATTGATATTGAATTATTATTATATATATATATATAAATTATATAGTAATTATTATATATATATATTTATTATATTATTATATAGAATTATATTATAGAATATTATAGATTTTTGAACTTATTATAATAGTATATTATTTAATTATATTTATATTTTATATTACGTATATTATAATATTATGTATATAATTATTTAATACGTATTATTAGTATTATTATATTAATATATGTTATTGATTATTTGTTGCAATTGCTTATAGACTTGATGATGGTTCTAGTCAGCCAAAGCAAATGAATTAATATTTCTACCTGCTCCCTCCATTCTCCAACTTCCGAATTGGATTCGGCCTTTTTGTAGGAATGTTCGCAAGAGACTTAGTTGTTCCAATAAATTTCAGCGTATCAAGAAAATGATATGAGGATTATAAGTCTAGTAAATTTATTACCTCACGAATGACTTCCTCATTACTCCGTCGCTCATTGCTTCCCGGCTGAATACATCTCCTTATTGAAATGTAGCAACGGTCTCTCCATAAATTGCAACCAAAAAAAAATATTTATTCGAACAAAATATACCCAGAATCCCTCCTCCGCATTTCATTTCCAACTAATCTTCACTATGAACATTTGAGGAACAACAATTATTTCAAAAAAATCAAAA
>JABUQX010120596.1:20000-21591 GCA_015478945.1 Trachelipus rathkii | reverse complement strand
TATATATATATATATATATAAGATAGTATATATATATATATATATATATATATATAATATACATATACATATATATTATTATACGACTAATTGCGAGAAGAACTAGTTGCAATCGTCATTTTTTCACATTTCTCTTGCCGATACGAAGGGTCTTCCATTCATTTAATGCTCTTTTTAATTTGTTATAAGATCCAAGCAACTTGTTATTCTATTCTATGCTTTTTTTTTAAGGTTGATATGTATGTTAAATTCTAGATTGATGTTCAGGTCGGATTTTTCAATTCATTTAATTAAGTGCTTAAGGTTTCAAAGTAGCATGAAATTATTCACTCCGTGACGCTACTTCTATAATTCAAACACCGCCTAGTGTTAAAAGTATTAGTTCAATTTCATCAATCATGGATGATTGGGAAGATTCCTTGGTACGTACGTTTTACTTTAAATATTAAAATAAAATTTTGTGTATTTACTCCTGAAAAGTAGGGATTTTGCAACACATGATCTTACCCGTCCATATGAGGTTAGTTTCATTTTTAAAAAGCTATTTTTCATTACAACACAGAAATTAATGGTTTTCAACATAGTTTGCTTACTTTTATTTTTTCTGTTAAACATCTTGAATGTTAGTTAAATTATAGCTATGACCATTGGACAGAGATTACAGTTAGTATACCATTATATTATAATATATATATTATATATATATAATATATATATATATATATATATATATATATAATTATATATATATATAATATAATATATATATATATATAGAATATATATATATATATATATATATATATATATATATAAAATATATTGTTGGCAGTGAAATTTGAAAAGGCAAGAACTCAGGATAAAAAATGGAAATGGTAGCGAGTGACACGAACGATACTAATAGTCAACTAAGACTACACAAGAAGGCAATTCCTCCTACTTCGCATTATTTCGGCAATGATTGAGCGAACCCACACCCAGAGCCCAGCACCCTCGACGAGTCAAAGTTATGGGCCCAATTTCTGACCTAGCGTTCAGTAGATGACCAGTCACGAAAATGACCATGGTAGATGCGCTTGGACATTCATCTATGATTTCGACTGAGAAAAAAAGAAACAGTTACTGAAAGAGTAGTTGATTCCACCTAAGACCTATAAATGTTTTTGGAAGAGGTAAATTCAATATGAATGGTTTGAGACTTTATGTCACCTTGGGCTGACATACTGCAGGCACCTAAAGGGAAGCATTGCAAGTTTTGTATTTTCATTTTACACCCAAATTAACAGATCTCGGTCAGAGAGTCTAGGCCTCATTAATAATAAGACTTTCACTAAATATTAAAGGATGTTCATGCGGTTTGTAGAAGGGACATACAAACACAGAGTGGCATAATACTGTTGTTGAAGCGGCAGATTGTTCCTACAGGACGTGCCGTTAGACATCCAAATTAACCAGCATTTCTTCAAAAATCAATAGAAAATAAAAATTTATCCTCAAAATTTCATGTGTGACATTTTCTGGTAGGAGCGTTTTACCGCTTCGGGGTAAGCATGATGAAAGGGAGTGTTGCAAGATTTGTCCCGCTTACGAA
>JABUQX010120596.1:0-15000 GCA_015478945.1 Trachelipus rathkii | reverse complement strand
AATGTAGACAGTGTGCAACCAAAAAACACACGCGTAAGAAAAAAAGGCGGAAAAACACGAAAACAAACCGAAGGGAATAAGCGAAGAAGAGACGAGGTTCAAAAAAGCGGAACAGGGTGGTTAAGAAACAGGTGAAAAGCACACATGTAACGAAATAATATATGGTGAAAGTATATAATTAGAAGAAGAAGAAGAGAAGTAATAGAGGACTCATATGGAGAATTAGCCAAAAATAAATAAGATACAGAGCGTCAAAAGAAAAAAAAAATGACTCGAAGGCAAAAAAGTAGAAAGACTAGGAGCATTTAGTGGAGTTTAGATGAGGAAAGGGCTCGAGCTCAATAGTCGCAAAATACGCAACAGAAACAAAACCCCAAATAAGAAATGAAAAACGTATGGTGCGACTCCCATTGTAGCGTAGATGACAACTGTCATGACGTCCTCCAAACGTCCAGATATAATTTTTTGAATCTTTAAATAGGTTACACATAGGTAGGTCCACTGGAATAATTGAGCAGAATACCTTGGTTAATAAGAATAGAGAATTATTTTTAGGTATACAAGAAACTCTCGTAAAAAACATGACATACTCCTTGTTGTTAGAGAAAGAAATTTCAAAGAAATAGAATGACAGTGGCTTAAAGTCATCAAGACGAAATGAAGCAACAAAAAGTATAAGTGTTCTTGCAATAAGAAAGTGAAACACAAAGCACAATCTCACCCCAGTCGTTACCCCTCTGAACCCGATCGTGAAGAACACAGGGATCATTTGCAAATCAGAGCAGGATCCAAATGATCACCTAAAGCAGTGCCCTCACTCCCATTGGCAAGACCAAGACATGCATTTTAACCAGATCAGCATCGAGAGCGTCCCTCATCTAGCCATCAATATCAGTGACACTCAAAGAACGACTAACCCACTTTTACGATCTCTATAACTTATCCAACCGAAATGAAGGTAGTAACATCAACTCCACTTAGCCGAATACTCGGGATTCAGCGTGCAAATATTGTGCCGGTTCTTGCAGAGCTAGAAGCGAAAGGTCTTATTCATAGATCAGGTCCCGGTTTAAGAAAATGACCGCAAGAGTGTTGCCTCTGAAATCACCGAGTTTGGGTCTGAAGAAGGGACCCCCAGAGGTTAGTATGATCCGCCAATAAGACAGGACCTCACTCCTCAGGAGTAAGCACAAGATTGAGAGTTTTCAGAAGGTAATTATGGTGATTTGGATTGTTAACGTACATCAGTTCCCCCCGATGTTTGTTCTATCTTTTGATTTCTATCATAAGGAACAAGCAACGGACGTCTTGATTTTGGTGCCAAATGTGATATTGATACAAATAATTGTAATGCCAGGGTATTATGCATGAAGAGAAAAGTTCGAAAATAGAAAAAAACAATCTAATAACGCTCATCACCTATATCAACTAATAGTACCACATCAGATAATATATATAAACATATAAGTAAATTACCATAAAAATATTGACAGAGCAATATAATATATACAAAGTCAACCATATAAATAATATATATATATTTAACTGATTAGATAAATAATAACTACATAATAATTTAAATAAATGATAATATATAACTGGTAAGACATAAAAAAATAACTATAATATAAAGCTACAGAAAGAAAACCTCGAGGAATTGGTAATATAGGGCTATGAAAAAAAACACAGATATTTTCAATGTTTTTTTATCAAAGAAAAATCAAAGGCGTTTCCTTTTTTTTTAAAACAAGAATGGAGTTATATTGCTCTTGTTTCTATTTTTACCACTTACACTACTAAATTTTAGATTTCAAATAAAATAAGCATGAGATTTAGGAAGACATATAGAAGCACTACAAAAAGTGAGGACCATAAATTACCCCATTCTAGGCGACCTAATTTATCCATTGACTATTATAAAATAAACGGAATATAGACTATATATATACTAACATAATATAATATGAATATAATAAATATAAAACATTAAAAAAAGAAACAAAAAAAATAAAAAAAAATAAAATAATAAATAATAACATAATGATAAAAAAAAAATAAATAAATAATGTATATAATCAAAAAAAAGCAGTGTAAGTTATACAACCACAATCAAAATATAAATACAGCAAAGCATGTTCTATTGCTTTAAAATAGTAATATATATGGTAATATATGTAGATATATATATACTGCATAAATATATATATATATATATATAATATATATATAAAAAATATAATATATAAATATAATATATAGATATATATAATAAATAATATATAATATAATAATAAATATAATAAATAAGAATAAATAAATAAATATTATAATTATAAATATAAATATATAAATAAATATAATAAATATAATAAATAATATAATATAAATATTATAACTATATATATATATACTAGTAATATATAATTTAAACATACTATATCAACAAACTCTATATAACCACCCTATCTCCCCTATTATACTCCTCCTCTATCACTATAAAAACGGGATAGCAATAAATAAAAGATATAGATAACCTGTTATAATTAATATATACCCATACCATAACGTAGGAATATATAAGTATAGTTATATATGTGAGACCAACAGTGAGTATAAATCGAAACATGTAAACTAACAGCTACGAAAGTCTTCGCCCCTTCACCAATTACCACAAAATATCTATACACAAAATCAAGAACTCATGGAACGCTTTTATAACAAAATGCAAATTGGAACCCGCATAAGTGTACAGCCAATTATGGTAGCAATTTAATGTAGCATTTATCAAATGCATTCTAGTATAGCCAATACCACTTTAGTCCAAACAACTATCCTTTACAAACTAAAACAAACTGCTGACAAACTTTTTATAAACTGATAAATTCTTTACAAACTTTCAAAAACTTTTACAAACTAAAATACTCTTTACAAACTCTTTATAATCCCTTTACAAAAGTTGCAATTCTAACAAACTCTTTACAAACTTCTTACAACTATAACAAATTATTTACAAACTCTTGACAAACTCTTTACAAGTTCTTTGCAAACTCTTTATAAACTCTAACAGTATCTTTACAAGCTCTTTACAAACTTTACTAAAACTTTAACATATGAATAAATTTCTTACAAGCTCTAATAAACTCCCTACAAACTTTCACAAACTCTAACAAACACTTCACAAAGTCAAACAAACTCTACAAAATCTAACAAACCAACTCTTAAAAAAACTCTAATAAACTCTTTACCAAGTCTAACAAACTCTTTGTAAACTCTTGACAAACTTTTTACAAGCTCAAACAAACTCCGAAAAAAAATTCCAAACACTAAAGAAACACTTTACAAACTCTAGCAAACTCTTTATAAACTCTAACAAACTATTTACAAACTTTAGCAAACTATTTACAAACTTTTTACAAATTCTAACACAAACTTCATTCTTTCTTTACAAAATCCAACAAACTAATCAAGAAAATAACTAGAGATCAACAAACTAAAACATAACAATTACATCAAGGCCACAGAAATTCAGCTGAATACTTTTTTTCCGCTGCACATCTCTTAGCCAACTCCCAATCACCAAATATATACACTAACTAAAAACATAATAACAACAAAAACCTAACTTCCTACACGAAAAAAACTTTATTTCATTAAATATATATGTACGAAAACACTTACGACTTTATTAAAGTTCTATATTCATAATTTACTTAAACAATCAATTTTCAAAATACCGGTTACATCCATTGCCAAATTACTAGATGAATAAAATACTATCACAACAAGTTCTATATATATCCGATATAAACTACCAATATTTAACCTACCTAATAACCAAACTTAAGGGCATGACATAGCATATCAACATATAATAACATTATTGGATAGGCAGGGATATATTTTTTTTAAGAGCAACTATTCTTGGTTATATATTTTAATCCTTATGTACACTATGTAATAATGTTTTTGGAAATATCTTTATATTAATGAACATTAATAACAATTATGCAAGTTTATTGTCGCGAAATTAATTAGAAATTTATTATTGGATTAGTAGTCATATTCTAAAATTTATCTTATAGGTAATGCAGGGGAAAACTATTGAATTAATTTATTCGTATGTAGTAAGAATATATCTTAAATGTCAATCCGTTGTTATTAATATTATAGCAAGTTATGCAATTACCTGTTCCATTGCAGATTAATTTATTTAACAGTAACGATTTTTCAGAATGATTTATTCAACGCATTAATTGTAAAGAAAACATGCATTATTCTTTCCATATAAATACTAAGGGGATGTTGTCAGTTAGCCTGTCAAGTATTTATAATCTGGATTTAATGATATCTTATCCGAATTATGCATTATCATACTAAAAATTAGTGATATTATCATTGCTTGATAAGTAAAAACTTATATGTAAAAACATATTTTAGATTATATTACACAATGAACGTACAAATATGACTTAACGTAACAAGATCATGTTGATAGGAAGCGGGGTGAAATGGCTAATTGATATTTTTAATAAAATAGAATGAAAATTTAGTAAAAACGTAAAATCTTTTTAATAATTTTATATGTTCTTACAAAAAACATTTTTATGTTATGTTGCACAAGTAGTTAAGTTTAATTAGGACTTTAATCGATCTATTGTGACTTTAATCGCTATAGTTAGGAGTGAATAGAGTTTGATTTATTGACTTACTGTCTTTGGGTAAGTAAAAGTGCACATTTTTAATAAAAAATATTAATAAAAACGCAAATGCAAATTAAAAGTTTTTTAAATAATAAGTAAAAAACTTTAAACAAAAATAAAAAATACAAATTTTAAGCATAATATTTTGTCAAACACATGAAATATAATATCTTACGTACGTCTAAAGAACATAAGGCTTGAGACTGATATAGTGATCATCTATGTAATTATTAGATGAATTCAATTCATTGTAAAGGTAAACCCCTTTTCGGGGTTTGGTATCCCAACTCATGTGGGTGTCTTACCATTTCACTTTCTTCAGGAAATTATCATTCAGCTTCTTAGTAAATAAGGAATGATGCAATATGCAATTAAACAGATCCGAAACAAGTTTTTTTCAGAGGTAGTACTCCCAAGGGTGTGCTCTGAAACCCGTCAGTCTTATGAAACTAACAAATTCAGGATCTATGGTGTCCTAAAACTGTAAAATGACACCAGTATTGCTATATTAGACGAATATGTGCTTATCCTGCATCGTACCACGCAGCCCATGCTACGGTTCCTGCAATGGTGCAGTGCCCCATCTCTACTTTCTTATTTAATGTTTATCCAATCTCCATCTTTTTCTTTTATGTCTTTCTTTATTTCTTCTTTTTCTTGAATATGTGAATTTAATCTGGGGAGGAAGAGGGTTCCACACACCCTTAAGGGTCCTGAAACCCTCAGAATCAGGTTTTATATGTTCGAAAACAAATGTAAAGACATCTTAATCGGTTAATTATACGCTAATAGCATGATTTCAGCTCTAGCACCTGCATCAGCTCTAGTGCTGAACACCGCATCTCCATCTTAACCATCTTCTTGTTCAGTCTTCTTTCTTTCTCCGTCTTCTTTTCTTATCTTTTGCTTAATTTCTAGTTTTTCTTTGATTTTTGAATTTGATCAGGAGGTGAGAGGGTCCCAGACAGTCTTTAGAATTCTGAAACCCACACAATCATGTTCTCAATGTTAATAAACCTTGGAAAGCATTCTTAGTCGGATAATTAAACGTTATTATCACGATTTCAGCTCTAGCACAGGAACCAGCTTCGGTGTAGAGCACTACATTATGAATCTTCTCCATCTACTCGTTAATCTTATTCAGTTTTCACCCAATCTATCTGTCTTCTAGAAATTATTTATGTCATCTGTGATTTTTAAAATACTGTATATATATATATATATATATATATATATAGTATATATATATATATAAAATATATAAATAAATAGATATATATAATATATATATATATAATAAATATATAATATATATATATATAGAATATATTATATATAGATTAAAAATTATATATAATATATATATATATAATATATATATATAATATATTTAGAGTTCATTATACTATTTGAATTTACTCTCTAATTAGTGAAATGTTCCTATAACAAATCCAATACTTCACTTCTATCTATATATTATTATATATATATAATAATATATATAATAATATAATATATATATATATATATATGGACAGGTAATTAAGGTTAGGGACGTCATTTAAAACTTTGCAGTATGGCCATGAGGCATAGTGTGATGTAACTATTACGAGCACTTGCACCTCATCCTGTACATCATACCATTGGTATACCTCTACTAAAACCCCATTAACTAACGAATCCATAAGCATTATAAAAACAGTAACATCCTATTCTCCCCCTCAGTAGGGAGTGCCAAAGATTAAACAAAATTGTTTTGAACCAAGAGAAAAATCCATTTATAGACGACTGTTGCCATCCTCCCAGCGAAGTCGTCGAAGGTAGCGTACTCCCAAGTGAGAAGTTGATCATAAATATGTGTCAGGTATATATATTAACATGCTATATTTACGTAATTAGTAAAACATGCTTATATAGTTCCCATTATGCACTAAACCATTGAAATGTAAATGTCATATTTGCATATTTTTAATTTAAAAAAACGACAAATCAACAATCTTCTTCACCACACACTATTAAGATTAATTATATTATCAATTAAAGACCTGAGTATTCGCCATTTCTAGTGACGCCCTTCGTGACAAAATAATTACCTGTAATTGAAAAACCTTTTTCTGGGGATCAGAAAATCGTTAAAAAAAACTTGTATACAAAAATTTTCATAGTGGTGTGTGTGAAAAATTAACTGTGCTAAGTAATATCAAAAATTGTACTTGTCTTAAAAAACGAAAAAATAAACTGTTATAAACTTGTGTCAACACCCACGGAAAAAATTAAAATGGAAAAAATTGAAATAAAATAAACTTAAAAAGTGGAAAAGTCGTTACTTAAGAAAAAAAAAATAAACCTGCAGGAAAAATTTCCAAAGCCACACAAACATTTCAAATCATCTAACGAACTTTCAGTTAGGCTTAAAATCGCATCAAGCTTAAACAAAGCCCTTTTCAACTGTTAAACGATGGTAGCTTTCACAAAGACTCAAGACCAGTCTCTCGAAGGCCACTCCCCGGAAAAAAAGGGGAATAGAAAATCACCTTCCCCTCAAATTGCTCAATCCCCTATGGAGAGAGACTCTCGACCCCCTCCTCTGAGTCTAAATACTTTGATTCTCCACGATCATCAAGCCCTCGCTCCCCAACAAAAGCAAGGAGCCAAATAGAAAGGAAGTCTCCTCGACAAACATATAGTCATTTAACATCAAATGAACTACCTCCCTTTCATACCTATGGAGTCCTCAGTTGGTTGAGTGCCACAACTGCTATATTAAAGTTAAATCATATTGATGATAGCCATGAAAGAGTTCGCCTGCTAGCATCCATTCTACCAAACGCGCTAGCATCAAAAATCCACTTTCCGCTGAAAGAAAATGCATATCAGTTACTCTTGGATGACATCGAAAATGCCTATATGCCAGCCCTTAAGGAACGCGTCAGAGATGTTTTTAAAAAAGGAATGAGGCGTGATGAACTTCCGAGCGTTTACCTAAATAGAGTTGATGAGGTGCTAGTTCACAAAAATTTTGACTTGATGGTAGAAAATAATCCCAAATTTGCTATCGAACTCTTCTTGGAAGAACTGCAAACAAGCGTACAAATCAGCCTATATACACTCGCAGAAGAGAATAATATTCATCGCATGGTGAGAGTGGCTGATGATTTGTTTAAGAATTTTATCCGAAGAGAACGGGATTACCAACCCCCACGAGAGGAGGCATATTGGGGGAAAGTGAATCACATACGAGAAAGAACAGACTAACTAACCGAACAGACAAATTCTCTCGTCTGAACAGGAGAAAAAATGTGACTCCGCCTTCAACGCTCAAGAGAAAATCGTGAGTCAACTGACTGAATTTATGAAAGCAGTTAAGGAGATGGCGAGTTCCATCTGTCAGTTAGCCCAAGAAAGAAGACAGCCAGATGGTGAACGAAACACTCGGCGAGGCCGAAGCCAAGTGAGGCAGCAAAGATTTGAAAATAACACTTTTAATGGAGTCACAGATGGTCTCTGTTACTTTCAAGCTCGTTTCCTTCATCGAGCCTATAAGTGTGAGAGCCCCCGAAATGGAGGAAAAATGCCACTCAAAACAAAGGCTATCAACAGGGAAACGCCTGAGATGGTCATTTCAAGTAGCATCTTTGAACGACCGTGAAAACAGGCTGTTGAGAAATTATGAAGGTCACATTCCACCCTACAGTAGAAATCATGAATAACACAATAATATGAGATAGATAGTTAAAATATCAGAAAACATGGAAAATAGCTCAGGAATTTTCTCTAAAATGTAACAGAATTGTAACAGAAAATGTAAAAGAAATGAACAGAAAAATACAGAAATTAATACAGAAAAATAATATAGAAATATAAAATACAGAAATAAATACTGAAAATCATACTGAAAATAATAATAATGAAAATAATAATAATGAAAATAATAATAATAATAATAATAATAATAATAATAATAATAATAATAATAATTAATATATAATAAAACAATAATAATATTAATAATAATAATAATAAAAAATAAAATAAAATAATAATAATAAAAATATGAAATATAATACTTACATAACGGTGTGCTTAAAGACATGCAAGCAAATTTGAAAGAGAGTGTTATAAATTTACCACCTAAAAATACCGACAGAGTACTGTATACAATCTGAATTTTTTTTTTTTTTTTTTTTTTTTTTTTTTTTTTTTGCATTATCACCACGTCACAGGCAAATTCAAGGAGGGGGGGTTACACTCAACAAAATTTCAACTAACGCAAATTACGCAGTAGGAAACACAGAAGGCTTTAAAGTGGAGGAGATTAAATTGAGTAGAAACACAGAAATTAGAGAATTTCCACATGAATACAGTAGCTTTTCTTAGGAAAATTAAGGAGTGTCGCGCTCAGCTAAAACTAGTCTGGAGTCCTAAACATCAACACAAAAACTCATGTGCCGCACACAGACACCCTTTGTTCACGGCAGGCTCTTAAAGGAGTGGCACGCGAGGTGCAAAGTTCCCTCGACAACCTGCACGCTACGGCGACCTTATAGAAAAGAGATAAAGCAACCAACATCCGCCGCAAAGATAGAGGGTCAAAGTGAACAGAAAGTACACGACTAGACAGTTTATAATGTCTTAGCCTTTGACCACACTATCCAAACGCTGCGAAACCTGAGTCCCCCCCAATATTGGGAGGACAGTACTCCAAACAAAAGAGGATAAGGCCCTTATAGCGTAAGTAACTTTGAAGAAAAAAAAGTCTCTCAGTCAAACGAAACTCCCAGTTTCTTTGATCCCGCCCTAGCAACGTTGTGATGTGAGGTTCCAAGACATTTTTTTATGTTAAGGCAAGAGATGTTTATATGTCAACAGGAGAACGAGAAACGTCTAAAAGAAAGAAAATTTCAAGGGTCGTAGATATAAACTTGTAGAATGGGGTTTAAAGAATTAAATCTTCACAAGGTGCGACGACTTCCACCCGAAATTCTATCCAATCAGCGAGAATGAATCGGAAAGATTAAGACGAGAGCAATTCTAGAAGTGAAAGAAGGAACAGAATTCAAATGAGTTGAAGAAGGAAGGGTCGAGTCATCAGCATATGAGTAGATAGAGTTAGTGTGCAGGTGAGAAAGATCATTAATGAAAAACAAGAATAAAGAAGAGGATAAGACAGAACCCTGAGAACCACCACTCAATTGACAGAAAAGAAGAAGAATTCGCCCATCAACAAAGGCCGTAATTGAGCGATTTGAAAGAAAAAGCTAGAACATAAGTAGCAAAGAGAAGAAGCCAATCCAAAGGAGCGAGCTGGATGAGCAGTACGCTTGCCATACCCGTCAATATGCTTTGGATATGCAAGCGCCACTACGCAAGCTCCCTTTAAATCTAAGGACAAAAGATCATAAATCTGTAGATAGATAAGTATATCACCAGTAGACCTAAACGAGCGCCGTAAGGCGATGGGGCGATCGATAAGACAGGAATGAATTCCAATGCTCTAAGAAATGAGAGTAGAAGGTTCAAAATCATAAATTGAATACAGCCTAGAGCTAACTTTTTATAGTAAATTTTTCCATAACTCCTTTCTTCGAAATAGGTTAGACATATGCGTGCTTCCAACACTGAGGGAAAGTGCTAGTATTGAGGCATTGAGAATATAGTAGAATTATGATCAAAATATTATTACAAATAAAGAAATTGTACAGAATAAAGATACAATGTGGATACCAAATTACGGTAATGACCTTGTAATTTGATAGGGACTGTACAACCTTTGCATGCAGGTTATACGTTTTTTAATACGATTTCATTAAATAATGTATCTATCATAAACGATATAGCCGAAGGTAAGGTAAATGAGGCGAACATCTGAACAGGCTCAGTCAAAAGTTTTGAAAATGAGGAAAGTTATCACCTTCAAAACAAGGTTTTCAATGAAGCTGAAAATGAAGAGAGAGTTTATGAGATTTCCAAACTGAAGCTATATAAAGTTTATGATGGTTTGAATAGGAGAGTTTATCTTGTTGACTCGGGTAGCGAACTCAACATTTTAGCCCCAGATGAGATTACAAGGTGAATACCGCCAATAGGTCATATTTTAGCGGCAAATAATACTAAAATTTCCATTTATGATGTAAAGTATGTGAATTTGATATAAATTTAAAAAGGAGATATGTTGACAAATTTTTTGTTTCAGATGTAAATATAAACATTTTCTGGCAGCCATTTCTTAAACGTTATGATTTAGAAATTGATTTTAAACATGATATTTTAATTGACCCATTAACTAATCATACTATAAAATTGAATAGGGATATAGATTTTAATTATAAGCATGTGCATGCTACTCGAGAGACACTCTGTCTTATCCTGAAACTCCACCACCTACTTATCTTCCTTTACCTAATAGCTCTCTATTCTTTAATGATATATTAATTAAATATAAAGCTTTATTTTTTAACCAATATATGACAGAAAATAATCATATAAAAATAAAACAAAACGAAAGATGGGCAGAAATTTTTGAAAAATATAGAGGCAAAACAGCTGGCACTGGCACTGGCACCGCTTTAATAGACAAAGATGGAAAAACAACTACAAATGAAAATGATGCGGTGATGCCGGTGCGAGTACTAGAGGAGTTATCGGAAGTATATCCTTATAAAGCTAATATTAAAGGTCCACCAATTCGTATGAGGCCCAGAAAAATACCACATAGATTATGCAATTAAACAAGATCAAAGTTTAATAATTTACTTGCAACAGGTGTATTAAAAAGGACAAGCTCTCCTTGGGCTTTTCCAGTGTCTGTTTTGGATAAAGGAAATAACAAAGGTAGATTGATATCAGACTTCAGGAAGTTAAATAAAAGATCTGACCCCGATACATTCGGTTTTCCAAATTTACAGGATGCAATATTTATGTTGCAAGGCAGTAAATATTTCACACGTATAGATTTAACTCAATCCTTCTATTCAATACCCCTCGCCGGAGAAAGCGATTTTTTTTACTATATTCCTGTAATTTGGGAACCTATACATACACTTGCCTGCCCATGGGATTTGTAAACTCACCCTTCATCTTTCAAAGAATGATGAACATCCTTCTACAGGATATAAATCACGTCCACGTCTACATAGACGACATTTTAATTCACACTGTGACAGAAGAAGAACATAAAATCATCCTTGAGAAAGTGCTGCAACGCCTCCAATACCTGTATATCAGTTTAAATCCAGCGAAGTTCAAAATAGCTGAAAAAGAAATAGATTATCTAGGTTATACATTAAACGAAAAAGGGGTGAATCCTAACACCGAGAAAGTGAAAGACATAATAAAATCGGATAAGCCAAAAACAGTAAGAGAACTGAGAGCCTTTCCGGAAAAAATAGGATTCTACCGGAACAGTCTTCCATGCCTTTCTGATGTCATAGCGCCACTTACCGCATTTTTGCGTGACAAGCCGTATTTGTGGCGCAGAATACAATGGACTGTGATCGCCGAAAAAGCTTTTGAAAATGCTAAAAATGCAATAAAACATGCCTGTATGTTGACTTATCCGAGCGCCTCAGGTCCCATCAAAATCATAATCCATGCAACTACAAATGCAGTTGCAGGTGCAATCATAGCAGACGAAGAAGAAAACCGACCCATTTCCTTCTTCAGTAGTATTTTATCATCCACAGAACAAAAATTTGATCCTTCAAACAAATTATTGGTCTGTTTGAATAAATTATTGAGAAAATACGGCTATCTCTTAATAGGTCGTTAGATTACGATTTATACACAATCTCGTGAACTAATATCGAAATACAATCGAATAAATGATTCAAAGAACCAAAACGTCAGAGAAATACGTCAACTTAATTTATTAAGTACTTATCAGGTCGCTTGGAAGCTGATAAATAACAAAATAAACCCCCTCTCTGAACATCTGTTAAAAATAATCACATTATTGAAAATGCAGAACCGTGCAAAAATGTTAAAATATTGCAAAATGAAAAAGGGGAGGAGCTACCAATTCTCTCAGCCAATCACAGTGCCCGTGAGACAGAAACGGAAAGCGCTATTGGTTCCCCAAACAGCGTGGCGGCCAATCAGAAGCCAGGAAACAGACTTGAATTTCAAAATACTAGGAAAGCAGTCTGCAATCTGAAGAATTTAAAGAGACAAACAGAATGGAATGTTTACGAGACAGACACACGCGCCAAAGCTATAAACCATGTGAATGAAGGAGATTTAATCTCTTTAAATGCCACAGAGAAACCTTTTTCAAATGCTTCGCATTCCGATCTGCGAAAGGATTTAAATGTAGAAAAAAGTCAAATTCAGATTGATGATCGCTTAACAATAGAAGCTGAGTTGTTAGAAAAGTGGAATAAACATCTCAAAGATCAGCGGGTTGTGCATAAAACAGATGAAAATTTGAGTGGAATAAAGACCATAAATTTAATTACCAGCTGCGGTAAAACACATAGAGAAATTGTAAATAAATTTCATAAGAAAATCGACTATAAAGATATTTGTGATAAACAGGAAGATGATAAATATATAAAAACAATACTACAAAATAAAGACAAAAATTCACTTAACATAGTGAAACAAAAATTCTGTTATAATAAAAATGAAATACAATCATATGTAGATATATCCTTAAACTATGCCAAAACCATATTGCCTGAAGAGTGTATTGATGAAATAATGAAAATAACGCACCACCAGGATCATCTTGGAACTAATCTCTGTTTAACCGCAGTAAAGGCTGAATTTGTTTTTGAAAGCATGAATAAAAGGGTGGAAAGTATTGTGAGAACTTGCCTCAAATACCAAATCAGCAAAGTGGGGAGGAAAATAAACCCCGCTTTTGGTAAATGCCCAGAAGTGGGTTATAAATTTGAGACATTAAAGGCAGATATAATTAAGATGACTCCATGCCATGGTTATAAATACCTGTTGACCCTTGTCGATAGGTTCAGTCACTATGTATGGGCCAACCCCATCAAAGATATAACAAAGGAAACAGTAGTTAAAGTATTAGTCCACGAAATATTCCTCTTTACATGCTTACTGGACAATTTGGTGACAGATATGGGAGCAAATTGGATGTCACACTTATTTGAGAGTGTGTGCCGGCTAATTGGCACCTCTCATTACACCACTGCCAGTTATAATCCGGCGGGTAACGGAAAGTCAGAGGTATTTCATAAGACCCTGTTAGGTTACATAAGAGCAATGCTGGTGGAGGAGCCTGAGATGAAAGACCAACAATGGTTAGATGTTCTTCCATTTGCGCTCTTTGCTATTAGGCAGGCGCCGATCTCAGAAAGTGGTATAACCACAATTCAGATCTTATTTGGCCTGAATGTAAATATACCTGCTGGTCTATTAAATACAGAAGTGCTAGATCGGCCTATGTCATATGATACTTACATTGAAAAGCTCGCAGGATTGATAGCTAAACCACTTGCAAATAGAACAAATCTACGGAATAGAATCATCTTCCTCTCTAAGAATATAAGGAAGCGAAATATACGTTAGTTAAAAATAAGTACAATACCGGTAAATTACAACCAAAGTACCACAGACCATACCGTGTGGTGAAAATAACAAATAATAATGCTCATTTGATAAAAGGAGATAAAGTTGTGGTAGAAAACCTCAGAAATGTAAAAATATATTATAATCTAGTTAACTCTCCTCCTACTGAAAGATCTGAAAAGGAGAGATGAAAAAAAAGAAAAAAAGAAAAAGTGGAGTGAAAAATTTATGATGAATGTCCCTTGAAGAAGGAGTTAAAGACGTTCATATGGTAATTAATACGAGGACAAATTAAAAATTTGTTAAAGGTGTGTTATTAATCATATATATTGTAGTTATTTAATCTTTCTCAAGTAGTAATTTCATCTACTCTTCCTTCCTCTTTCCTTTGAATTTACTGTAAAAAATTTAGTAGGCGAGTATGGAAGATATGGTGGAAGCGATAATCAGCTGCTTCACAACTGCTATAGGGGCCCCCCCCGATTCTCTCTATTTCTCCACATGTCACCAATTATGCGACAATGTAATTAAAGGTGTTAGGGACGGTCATGTAAGACATTTACATGTATGTCCGATAGGTGCATGTAACAACCTACTGTACAGGCAAGCTTGCATACCTCAAGCCGTGTACATTCTATTACGATCATTCGTGAACCTCTATATAACAGCCCTTGTAACTAAGCGAATCCATAGCATTTAAGCAACAGTTAAGGCATCTATTCCCCCTCTCAGGAGGGAGGTGCCAAAGATTTAAATATAATTGGTT
>JABUQX010120595.1:0-20898 GCA_015478945.1 Trachelipus rathkii | reverse complement strand
AGTTCAGTTTACTAGTGGAAACGGAAGAGCTTCCTTTTCTAAATTTAGTATTATTAAAGTTAAGCTAAGGGAGGGAAACTATTTACAGAGCAATGACCTTTCATGGTCTGGCGAATTCTTGGCTTGTATTGAATTGAATATCAATTACAAACTGGACTGTATGTTCAAATTTCTGAATTATTATTTACATAAATAGTGCAAATAATAATGGAACATGAATTAATTTGTTTGTGTGTGAAGGATGCAAAACATGAACCTTGTACTCAACTTGGTTCTGCTGTTCTTTTGATCCTTTGTTTTGTCCTTGCTGGAAGTAAGTGATGAGTCCTGTTGGATCAGAAAAATATGAGGATCAGATGATCAACAGGCAAAAAGCCCCAAAACAGGCAATGAGGCAAAAAGCTTCAAAATGGGCAATATGCAGAACCCAAAATAGGCAATATTCAGAAACGCCACAAAATAGGCAATGGAATTTTGCGAATGCTCCCAAGATAGGCACACCTGTAAGTAGGTTAGGCAAAATATTAAATTTATCTTTTCTACTGTTACGTTTCAACCAGTCCTTAAAATTTGTCTTTAATGTAAGCTGGAATACGTTCTTTCGAGCAATAGGTGAATCCTACAAATGAGTCATCATATTATCTAAAATCAAAATCATTCATCTCGTCAGGTTCAGTTATTGGTACCTCCACTTCATTATCATTGAAAACTTCCTCAACTTTATTCTTCATCATACACAATTTTATTCTCGATCTTCCAATCTAGGCATATCGTTTGGATGTCTTGATTATTCATCAAAATATAGGGGCATTTTCCATACCCTTAAGTGTGCTTATGCGTGAGCTTTAAATTCCCATTGCTCCCGTCCCTCTGCGGGAGTTTTATGTATAGGTGACTTTGTTGGTGCATGTTACCTTCTATGATCACTTTCATAGGGCCACTATATCTAGGGTGGGAATTTATTTTTAGTCAGGTTTCCGGGAAGATGAACTTTTAACCCTACCATTTGATGTACTTCATACGGAACAATCATAAGGAACAAATCTCTCGTGACTATCTAACCAACGTTCTTCCTCAACAGGCAAAGTAGTCCACTGTAGTGTAGTTTCATGCGCCCTCTTTAGATACTGTTTCACAGGGAGTCCGGTTAAGTTCTGAATGTGTAGTGTGCATTCTAGTAAAACTCATAAAACCTGTGATAATTCATTCACTCCACCGATATTATGACTTTATTCGATTGACATTCTACATGGTTACTGGTAGACCCCGATGGTATCGATTGTAACCCGCTCGACAGCCTCCATTGAAGATGGATGTATGCAAGGAGTAGTCGAAGTACACTTGTTTTAATCTAGTTGGCGTTTTAACAAGATTCTTCAAATTCCGGCCCTATAAATTCTTCTGGCCGCTCTTGTCTGTAATGCATGTCGTTTGCTGTAAACTTTTTGTAAATAATGGCAGGATATTCGATGTGAAAATGGCGATTGGCTACCATTGGTATACTTTGTTTATTCACCTCAGAGGAACCGCAGCAAACCGCATCCCTTTGTGAGATGGGGATCTACAACATCCTCAAGAGCATAATTATTCCCTTGCGTCTGAGCGAAGGGCAATTGTATCAGATCCAATCGCCACCAAATTCAAAGGTCTTGTAGTGATTTTATTTTTTAATGTGTGGGCGGAACGGGTATAGGATGGATTAGAGTGCTGTACCAGTGGGCACATTATAACAGTAAGTGGCGATCATCATTATACAAATGGCTGTAAATTTTTTGGTGCCGACTCCAATTAAATAAGCAAGGAAATGTATATTTGTGTTTTCCTAATGATGGAAAACAGCAGAACACCAAATTGGACTGTAGCCTATGAATAATAGTCATCTAACATAAACATGGTGGAGGACAATCACAATGCATAACGTCGCCACTAGGAAAAACTCCCGTGTATAAACGCGATCTTCCTCGAGGTAGTATATTAACTTACACTTACGGACGCGCGAAAGGTTTTCATAATGGCCCATTAAAATGGCAAGTTCGTGTTACGCTATGGCTCTTTTTAAGCTTTCTGCAATAGGAGTCTGCATTTTCGTGTTAACTGTTATTCACTATGTCGCTCGAGCTATGGTCCCACACTTTCACAACAAGGGATCTAATCTCTTATTATTATCTTGATCCGATTTTCACCATACTAATCTGGGTAATTCAGAGATATCCACCGAATCTCGTTAAATATAAATAAAGGCTCCATAGCTATTAGCACAGTGAGTGAAATAAAATTTAGTATAATAAATTTAAATTTTAGTTAATGTAGAATAAAAGCAATATTGAAACTGACAATGACGCGCTTTTTACCCTAGGGGGGAGTTGATCCCTCGGAAAGGGCGCTGTGAAGAGCCTGAAAACACAGCATCTCGAGGAAGGTCTGTTCAAATAAAGAGAAGGTTAACGCCTCATTATACCAATGGTATGCTGCGTCACTAAATCTACAATCAATAATGGACTGGAGTCAAAAAGCGAATAAGTTATTCCTTACTTCCAACAGATGCGGCTTGATTCCTCTTGTCAGTAAGAGAGAACAGTAGTAGGGCTTTTGGTGGTAAATGAGCGTTTAACCTTTATTTCATTTAACCAGACTCTGTCCCTCAGATGGCTGTCTTTTCAGGATCTCCTTCACAGCGCCCTTTTCGAGGGATCAAACTCCTAGGTCAAGCGCTTCAGTTTCAGTTTCATATCATGCTTTTATTCTACTGATACTAATAATTGTAATTTTGAATTTACTATGTTCTCTATGCCACTCACTGTGCTAATAGCTATGGAGCTTATTTATATTAACGAGTCCATTCGGTGAATATCTCGAATACACCATTGATAGTGTACTGATCAAGACTAATATAATAGGATTCCTTTGGAAATATGACCATGACGTACATTGATAGAGTACAAAAATTCCAGACTTAACGCTATTGAGACCGCTGAAAAAGAGCCATCAGTTCAAAACTTTGCCATTTAGGGGCCATTGAAACCTTTCGGCGCGTGTAAGGTATATTATTATATCATCTGAGAATGATCGCGTTATACCAGAGGGAGTTTCCTTTACGGAGCAGTTTGATTGATTGTCCCACATATTATTTGACCGAGTATGGTAGCCATAAAAACACATTGGATGTCGCCCATATAGGAAAACACAAATTCACATTCTCTGCTTAGAATGGATATGGCACAGAACAATAACATGCCATTTGTAATATATCGCCACCACCTTTATATAGGTGTCCAAGCATGCTCAAGTATCTCTAATGAGTCCCTATACGTCTCCGCCAACATTAAAAATAAGCACTACAAAACCTTTGAAATTGCCTGTGGCGATGATCTGATACATTCCCTTGTGGCTTGCCAAAGGGAATAATTATGCTTTGGTGATGGTAGACCATTACACAAAATGGGTGGCTGCGGTTCCGCTGCGGAATAAACAAAGTATAAATGTAGCCAATGCATTTCAACATCGAATATTGCCATTTTTACAAAAGTTACCAGAACGACTGCTTACAGACAACGGCAGAGAATTTATAGGGCCGGAATTTGAAGATCTTTTAAAACGCCAACAGATTAAACATGTACTGACTACTCCTTATACACCATCTTCCAATGGAGCTGTCGAGCGGGTCAATCGTACCATCAGTCAGTACCTTAGAATGTCTATCAAGAAGTCAAACCGGTTGGATGAGCAATTATCCGAGGTTTTATGGTTTATAATCACACCACCAACATTTCAGAATAACTAACCCGAGACTCCCTCGTTGAAAATTATCCTAAAACCAGTGGTCGCTTATGGAACTACATACAGGACACTACCTTTTGCCGTTGTAGGAAGAGATTTGGATAGAGGGAGTCATTGGAAGAGTTTAGTTCCTTATGACTACATCAGATGGGGATTACAAAGTTCATCTTCCCGGAAAAACCTGACTAAATAGAAATACATTCCACCCTAGCATATAGGGCCCTTATGACATGATCAAGGTAAATCACAACAAATCACCGTATACCATAAAATCCGCAAGGAGGGAAGCAATAAAAGTCACCATAAGCAATTCAAGCGATATGGGAAAAAGCCCCCTGACTTATTGATGAATCTCCGGCACATTCCAACGATACTGCGCCTTAAATAAGATCGAGAATCAGATGTTGTATGATGAAGATAAAGTGAGGAGTTTTCCCAATGATAATGAAGTCGAGACGGTACCAATAAACTGAACCTGACGAGATGAGATTGATTTTGATCTTTGATAATGATGATGACTCTTGTAGTATCACTATTGACTGAAGAAGTATTAGCTACAATTAAAGACAAATTTTAAGGAAACTCTTGAATAACAGTGAAACACGATAAATCTCTATATTTTGCCACTCTACTTACAGGTGTCCTATCTTGGGAGCATTCGCAAAATTCCATTGCCTATTTTGTGGCGTTTCTGAATATTGCCTATTTTGGGTTCTGCATATTGCCCATTTTGAAGCTTTTTGCCTCATTGCCTGTTTTGGGGCTTTTTGCCTGTTGATCATCTGATCCTCATATTTTTCTGATCCAACAGGACTCATCACTTACTTCCAGCAAGGACAAAACAAAGGATCAAAAGAACAGCAGAACCAAGTTGAGTACAAGGTTCATGTTTTGCATCCTTCACACACAAACAAATTAATTCATGTTCCATTATTATTTGCACTATTTATGTAAATAATAATTCAGAAATTTGAACATACAGTCCAGTTTGTAATTGATATTCAATTCAATACAAGCCAAGAATTCGCCAGACCATGAAAGGTCATTGCTCTGTAAATAGTTTCCCTCCCTTAGCTTAACTTTAATAATACTAAATTTAGAAAAGGAAGCTCTTCCGTTTCCACTAGTAAACTGAACTCCCTATAACTATTCAAGGAGGGGTTCTTCAGCTTCAGTAATTATTCAAGGAGGGAGAGGAATAGAAGTCAAAGGAGTTGCTGCTACATCGAAGATTGCTGCCTAGAATTCGACTTATTTGGCTCTGGTAATATACTTGTTTACCGTTAGAGATTACTAATGCTAACACAACTAACCGAACTAATAGTAGAGCCTCAGTCTAGTTACTAACCAACTAACCGATTAACTTAGATTTCATAACCATCCTTCTTAGCTTCTGAACATAGTTTTAGCCGTAGTGACAGATCTTAGTTCTGAGTTTAAGTGTGAATGTTTGGGGACTTTGTTTCTTCCGGGTTCTTTTCATTTGGAGTGCATTAAATTTCCCTTTTGGGTCACTGATTCATTGAGTGCTTTCGTCACTCTCCCCAACAGCGCAAGGGTTATGGTTTGTTTCTTTGTGCATTGAAGGATTTTTGAACTCTCAATTCCGAGGGTGAGATAGATGAGGACTTTGATGAAATTTAAAGGGGATTCCAACGGACCATAAATGAATGTGGAGGCACGACTGAACAGTGGGAGATATAAAAGAAGAAACAAACCCCATCAACCTGCCACCAAGGTTAAATTTAAAAATGAGAAATATCATCCACATGGTGATTCCTTGAGTAGCGTAGAACGTGTCATGGAGAGTTCCGTGTCCGTTGGCTCAAGTTCTGGGGGCCAGCATAGAAGAAAGAAGGGAACCCCTCACATGAAACGCTCTGCCTCCTAAAACGGTAGTGATGGAACTTGGTGTAGGGACAGCTTGAGTTGCTGTTGAACATCGACGAATCATTGGCAAGAAACGCTGATGCGATCTCTGGTTATATATGGATGGCCAGGAGTGTGAAACCATTACCGTTATAAGATCCGCATTTGGGTTCATTATGAAAGTAGCATGCCCATCGTGTACATGATGGATTCATCCACTGAGGATGAGGGTCTACCGCGTGTGCACCTCCAGTGTATGAGAGGAGTGCATTTCAAGCCCTTCAGGAACGCCCCAGTTTTGATGGGCAGTCCCTTGGTGAAGAGGAACACTGGTTGGCGGAGAGTCTAATTAGAGAGAGATTTGCCAAATGAAGAACCAGAGGCAGAATTATTACATGCAGAATGCGAAAGAGAAAGAGCCTGGTACCCCAATGTGTGGACATGATGGTACTGGAGTTACCAGGACTTGGCTGACCATAGGAAGGAGATAGAGACAGGGGAAGAAGACCGGGAGAGACCAATAAGGAGAGCATATAGACAGAGGAGAAAGAAGAAAGATAGAGGAGGGAGGACAGAAGAAACAAGGAGGGGACTGGATGATCTGGAAGGGTTACTGGAAACGAGGACCGGGAGCCCGACGGGACGAATGCCGGACGAGAAAAAGGGAGGGAGGGAGAAAAGACAGATGGATAGAGAGAGAAACAGAGGGAGACAGAGAGAAAGAGGAGAAGAAAGAGGAGATATGGAGGAAGCAAAACAGAGGAAGGGAGAGATAGAAGGATAAAGAGGGAGAACCGGAGTAAAAGACGTAATGGAGGAATAAGAGAAGGAAAGATAGAAAAAAGGAGGGAGAAGTGCGGACGAGGGAGAAGAGTGAGAGAGAAAGTATAGGAGGGAGGACACAAGGAGGAAGAGACAGAGGAACGGAGATAGACAAAGTGAGAGAAACATGGAGAGAGGTAGAGTGAGGGATAGAGAGAAAGTGAGAAAGGGAGGGGAGAGGGAGACAGTGAGAGATAGAAAAAGGAATGGAGGGATAGAGGGTGGGAGGGAAAGAGGGAGATGATGAGACAGAGGAGTATGAGAGGAAGATTGAGGGAGAGAGAGACAGGGGGAAGACATAAAGAGGGAAGACACAAAGGGAAAGAGGGAGGCAGAAAAATACAGCGAGGGGAGAAAGACGAGAGGGATGGAGGGAAGTAGAGAGACAGACAGAAACAGGAAGGGAAGGAAAAAGAGGGAGAGACAGGAGGTAGGGAGAGCGAGAGGGAGATAGACAGAGGAAGGGAAGAGTGAGAAAAGATACAGGGAGGGAGAAAGACAGAGGGAGGAGTGAGAAAGAGGAAGGTAGATAGACAGAGGGAAAAAGGGGAGAGAGAGAGAGACAGACAGATAGGGAAAGAGAAAAACAGGGAGGGGAGAGAAAGAAAGATGGAGACAGAGGGAGAAAGGGAGTGTCAGGGGGAGAAAGACAAAGGGAGAGAGTGAGGGATAAAGGAAAAGAAATAGACAAAAAGAGTGAAAATGGGAGGGAGAGATAAAGAGAGAGGGAGAAAGATAGACAAAGGGGGAGAGAGAGACGGAGAGAAAGAGGAAACAGATAGAGGAAAAGAGAGAGGGATACAGACAGAGGGAGAAAGGGGGAAGGAGAGAGGAAGAGAGGGAGAGAGAGGGGCAGGGACAGAAGGAAAGGTATAGGAGGAGGAAAGGAGAAACAGAAGGTAAGAGATAAAAGGATAAAGAGTGAGAAAGACAGAAAGAGGGAAAGAGAGATAGACAGAGGGAGAGAGAAACAAATATAGGGGAGGCAGAGGGAGAGAGAAACAAAGAGAAAGACAGAGGAAGGAAGAGAGAGGAGAAAGAGGGAGACAGAGGAAGGGAGAGAAAGACGGTGGAGGTGAGAGAATGAGGGATACAGGGAGGGGAACAGAGGGAGTGAGGGAGAAAGATAGACAGTTAGGGAGTAAGAGAGAGATAGACAAAGGGAGATGGAGGGAGAAACAGAGGGGAGACAAAGGGAGGCAGGAAGAGATACAGAGGGAAGCAGGAAGAGAAGAGAGAGACCGAGAGGGTGGGAGAGATAGAAGGGTAAAGAGAGGGAGAAACAAAGGAAGGGATACAGAAGGATGGAGGAAGAGAGATACAGGAGAGGGAAAGAGAGGGAGAGAACGAGGAAGGGAGAAAGGGAGAGTGAGAGATAGAAAGAAACAAAAGAAAGGAAGAGAGATAGAGGAAGAGAAATAGGGAGGGGGAGAGAGACAAAGAGAGGGAAAAAATCAGAAGAACAGAGGGAGAGCGAGGACAGGGAGGGTTATTAGAGAAAGTGAGAAGGAAAAACAGGGACGAGACAAAAGAGAAGGAGTCGAGGAGAGGAGATGGAGAAAGAGAGAAACAGATAGGGAGGGGAGAAGAAAATGGAGGAGAGGTTATGTAAAGTTAGAAAAGAGGGAGAGCAGAGGAGAAGAGTAGAAGAGGGAGAGTGAGAGAAGCGAGAAAGGGGAGACAGACAGAGCAAGAAGGGAAAGAGAGGAGATAGTAAACAGGAGGGAGACAGACAGCGGAGGTGTGCATAAGAGGGATATAAAGGAAGATATGGAGACAGGGAGGGAAGAGAAAGAGGGAAGGAGACAGCGAAAGATAGACAGAGATAAAAGAGACACCGGGAGGGAGAGGGATAGAGACGGAGGAAGAAGAGGGAAGAAGAAAAAAACACAGAGAGAGACAGGAAGACAAAGAATCAAGACAGAGGGAGGAGAGGGATAAAGAGGGGAGGCATAAGGGGATGAAGAGACAGAGGAAGAGAAACAAAAGCGGAAGGATAAGGAGAGGAGACAGAGTAAGAAAGGGAGTAGAGCAAGAGGGAGGCAGGAGACATAGGAAGGATAAGACAAGACAGAGGGAGGAGATAGAAGGACAACAGGAGGGGAGAGAGATACAGAGGAGGAACAGATGGACGGGAGAGAAATATACCATTGAGAGGGAGAGACAGACTAGAATGAGGACGGATCAGAGGGGAAAGACAGTGGGGAGGGAGATTGGAGACAAGAAAAGCGAGAAGAGAGAAGTAGACAGAAGGATGAGAAGGAGACGGGGATAGACATGGATGAGGAGGGAGGTGATAGACAGATTGGCGAGGACAGAATGAAGGGAGTAGGGAGGTAGAGGACTGGATGAGGGGTTACTCCCTGAGAAGAGGTAGAAGAAGGATAGGTATCATGAGGAAGGGTGTGGGAGGAGGAAGAGACAAAAAGAGATATTAGAGGGAAAGATAGAGAGGGAGTAGGAAGGAGAGAGACGAAGAAAGAGGTGACGAAGAAGGAGGAGAAGAGAGTAAAAGAATAAAGAGAGGAAGGACAATGAGAGAGATGGAGAAAGAGAAGGGAGATAAACACAGGGAGGGAAAGGACAGAAGAGAAATGAGAGAGGGGCTTCATACGTACGAAAATGTGGTGGGAGATAAAGATGATGAAGAGAGTACTATAGAAGTGAACGATGGAGAGACACAGAGGGAGGGAGAAAAACACAGAAAAAGAGGGGAGGAAGCAGACAGGACACTTGAGGAAAGATATTAGGGAGGGGGAGTGAGTAAGATAGAACAGAAGAATGAGGGAGGAAGAGAAACATGAATGAAAACAGGGAGACAGGGATGGGAGATAATGAAAGAGGGAATGGAAGCTAGAATACGAGGAGAGAGGTCAGCGAACGAGACAGAAAGAACGGAGTTAGACTTACAGAGAGAGAGGGGAGACAGGAGAAGGCGGGCAGGGGTGATAGTGAGAGAGACAGAGAGAGAAGGGAGAGGAGGGAAAGACAGACATAGGGAGCCAGGGGAAGGAGAAAGAGGAGACAGAGACGAGAGTAAAGTAGATAGAGATTAAAGGCCAGGAGATACAGAGGCGGGGGAGAGAGATGCGAGACAGGAGGACAGGAGAAGGAGAGAGTTAAGTATAGACAGAGGGGAAAGGGGAGAGAGAGAGAGAGGAGATAGGCAGAGGGAGGGAGAGAGACAAAGGAGAAGAGAAAGGCAGGGATACAAGAGGGAGAAACAAAGAGACGAGGAAGGAGGGAGAGAGAGAGAACAAGGGAGAGAAAGAAACAGGGAGTAGGAAGACAGATGGAAGAAAGAGGGAGAAAGTAACAGGAGGTGGATAAAGATAGAAAGAGAAAAAAAAGAGATAGGCAGAGGGGGATGAGAGGGAGGGAGAGAGAGGGAGGTAGAGACTTATAATGAGAGAAAGAGGGAGGGAGACAAGGAAGACAGAGGAGAAGAAGGAAGGGGTAGAGAAGAAGAGGACAAGGAGGAGGAAAAAGTACTAGGGAGCGGAAGGATCAGGATAAAGAGAGGAGACAATGGCGTAAGAAAGAGAGGGAAAAGACAGAATGAGAGAGAGAAATTGGGAGAGATAGCGAGACAAGAGGGAGGGAGATAGGGGGAGAGGAGAGAGGGGAGGGGAGAGGGAGGAAGAATGAAAGAGAAAAGAAAGGAGACAGAGGGAGGGAGGGAGATAGACAGACTGAGGGAGGGAAGAGGAAGGGAGACAGGAGAAAGAGATAGTGAGACAGATAGAGGGAGAGAGAGAATGGAGATAGGGAGGACAGAGGGGGAAATAGAACAGGAAGATGTATGGAGAGATAGACAGAGGGGGCATGAGGGGGATGGGGAGAGACACAGATACAGAGGGAGGGAGAGAGGAAGACAGACAAAGGGAGGGAGGGAGACGAGGGGTAGAGGGGGGTGGAGCAGAGGAGGAACAGGAGAGTGATTTGGCGAGAGTTGAACAGGAGGAATTGATGTTGAGGGAAGAGATAGACAGAAATAAGTTGAATGTCTTACTAAAACCTTTGTCTTTTCTACCACTACCACAGTTCTGATAGCCTCTCCGACGAACTCTTGCCTCGAAGGTAAAACAAAATACGAAAGAATTGAGCTTAATTAAGATACAGGAACTAACTAAAAATAAAGGAACCATAACAATTTAGTGCCTCATTCAAAAAGAAGGACTTATCAATATATATATAGTAGTATATATATCTATATATATATATATATATATATATAAATATATAATATTTTAATATAGAATATATATATAATATATATATAATAATATCTATATATATATATAATACATAATAAACAACAGAAAAACTGAATGTTTTATTTAATCCTATAACTAAACCTATTGCTAAGCCTTCTTTTAAATATACGCATAAATAGTTCCCTGCACCCAATGACATTTTACCTTTTTATGTAACACCAATATATACAAATTACTATTTTTAGTTATAAATCAGTTTATTAAATAAGAGAGCGTTGTCGGAACGGTATTTTCTTTGTTTTGACTCCTATTTTGGCCTTGAGTTTTCGACCAAATTCCTTGCATTCATCTTAAAATGATTTGATGATTCCAGTTATAAGAAATCGTGAACTTTACCGTCACACTTTTCCCGGGAAAAGTTCGTTAAATTTAGTACCAAATGTTCGTTAAATTTTACAAAGATTTCCTTATCTCGGTCCTTGGTGACTACTACTGAGTCCAATGGCTCGTTCGGCAAATTCCGTGATCCGGAGTTATTGTCCAGGTTAAATGGTATTGTAAATCCAGACTTAGACCAAGTCTAAATTCGTTCAACTTGGACGTTATCATTGGTGGCCCGTAAGAAGCTGAAGAAGATAGTCAGGATTAGTGGTGTAAAAAGTAGTAAGTGGAGGTAAGACGTTGGTTTTGTTCTTTAGTTGTTTCAAATGGAACTGAAGTTGTTTGAAAATAATTGAGAGATTTTTTTTAATGTAGAAAATATATTTTGTATGGAAAATTTTGGTTCCTGACTGGAATAGAAATAATTATAATTAAAATTTTTTTTGATAAAGAATTTAGTTTTATTTTATTGCATAACCATATTTTTTCTACCTTGTTTTTTTTTTTTTTGTGCGCTTATGACCTACTATTACCAGGCACTGATCGGATGAGAAGAAGATAAAAAATACGATATTAAAAATCATATATACTGGAAGAGAGAGAGAGGAAATTCACTCATTATACATGGAAGTGAGTGAGAGAGAGTGAGAAATGAATAAATAAATTTGTGAGAACTAGAGAGACGAGAAAACAGGAAGTGGAGGACTATATCATTGCTTGATTTAAATAGAGGAATAATTTAACAATTTCTTTTGTATACTTTTTGCCCTAATTTTGAGTTTTTGAATTTTTCTTTATATATATATATATATATTAATATTATATAATATATATATATATATATATCTTTAATATATATATATAAAGAAAAATTTGGCAACTTGAATTAGGGCAAAAAGTATTAAATTAATTGTTTGTTTATTCCTCATATGTAAATATTTAACCCCTATAGATTTTACATCTTCGTCTCTCTCTCTCGTCTTGGTGTAAGAAGAAAAGAAGTGAGGCAATAAACAGCAAAAGAATCTGGGGATGAGATGCGGGAAGCATGAAAAAGGTGGCGACTTTGCGTAGGGTTCAGACCCACTTATGAAGCCGCTACTAAGAAAGAAGGGATAAGGCACGTACTAAAAAAAACAATTCTTAAATGCTTGCCGAAAGTATGAGCAAGGCGATTTTAAAATAGATGGGAAGGTAGAAGGAAATGCCTAAAATTACTGTGGAAGAATATAGTTAAATGGGCACAGAGGAGATAAATTCTGGATGATCGGAGAAGACATCCAAAGAGAAGGCCATACCAATATGGGCTACTGTGATGAAGTACATAAAAAGAACGTATGCGAAAGTCGCGCTAACGGTAACCGGTTTATACAACAAGATGCCAAGAGAATTACACTAGGCAGAGCACGAGAGATATAGTCAGGGAAAAATGTTACTGTTTAACAAATTAGGCCCATATCAGACGGGAATACTGGATATAATGGAAGGTGTGTTAAGATGTGGAGTACATGAACAATAACAATGGAATGTGGACCAAGAGGAAGCTCAGACAGCAGTGAACAACAGCTTTAGAAAGACAGGAAACCAACAGGACACGGGCAACAAGAACAATGCATGGCTAGGCAACCCATTTGGAAAGAAAAGTCTTTTTGTGCGATGAGATTGGACATGGAGGATGGAACGTTGTCCACTAAGAGAACAAAATCAATTGAAAAAGAAAGGAAAGCAAGCAAATTCGAGGAAGACGAATGCTCCGTCGAGCACCGGGAAACAATCGGAGCAACCTCCAAAATAAAATCTATCAGAAATAGCCCGGCTACTCAAGGTTGTGTGTCATTGGACCCAGAGGCTGAAGAATTCATAAGTAGGAAAACTGAGGATATTGAGAATGCTTTACCACAAAGGACACCTAGGATAAAAAGGAGAGAGATGGAGACTGTAAATACCACAACAGGGATATACCATGCAGCAAGCAGGATTTATAGTGAAGGTAAGCAAGGTATAAACATAACACCGTTATTAAAATTTATTATAAAATTAAATAATATAGAAATGTCAGCCATAATTGATTCAGGTTCTCAATATTGCATTATAGGACAGGAACAATTTAGAAGGATCTCGAATCCTGAAGTTACAAATAAATTGATGAGACTAAGAGGAGTAAGATCCACAGTTAGTTGTAGAATCTCATCGGACGGCAAAATTGGGAATTACAATTGATGATATCGAGTATGGTTCTGCAGACTTTATCGTAGTGGAAAGGCTTAAAGAAGGAACAATCTTAGGGATGCCATTCTTAATCCAAAATAAAATCAAAATAGATGTGAGAGATGGATCGTTCACAAGGTATGGGGAACACAATGCAAAGGAACAGGTATATCTTACTGAAAGACCTGGGAACTGTGAGAGTTGTGACATCTCTACCAGTATGCACCATAGAGGAAGTTACAATCACAAATGATAACTAAACTTCTTATGATTGAGGTCCAATCCACTGTTAAGTCGGGGGTCTTCATGAACTAGCTGTGATGTTGAGACAATGCTTGAGCGATTGAGCACACTGGGAACTAGCTTCAGGTTAGTAAAATGAGTTACTTGTCCCCGAAAATAGCCCCTGAATCTTGACCACAATTAGCACTGAATGAGCTGAAGATAAGCCCTCAAATAGCACCTGAAGAATATGTAAAACACATTATTCTTTCTGATTGAAGTATTTGGTACTATTAATTAACTAGATGAAATGACGTAAGTAATAACTTTTATGGAGGAATTAAAACAAGAAAAACGAAAGAAAATCATAAATGTTCTATATAGGCAAAAAGGAGTGTTTAGCAAAGGAGACTCAGAAGTGACTGAAACATCTATGACACCATATAGGATACGGTTGCATGATTACACTCCTATATATCAAAGGGCAAGAAGGTTCGATCAGAAAACAAACGAAGAGATCGAAAATCAAGTCCAGGAGTTATGTTTAAAGGATATTGTAGAACCATGTGCGGCAGAATGCAGCTCTCCAGTAGTACAAGTCAGGAAGAAGGATGGGATACTTCGTCTATGTGTGGACTACCGACGCTTAAATAAGGTGACAGAGGCAGACAGGTTTCCAATGGCTAACATAAACAGAACAAATTTTTCGAGCCATAGGGTGAACATATTACACTTGCATTACATATTACGGTTGCATGATTACACTCTATATATCAAAGGGCAAGAAGGTTCGATCAGAAAACAAACGAAGAGATCGAAAATCAAGTCCAGGAGTTATGTTTAGGATCATGTTAGACAATGTCGCGCAGAATGCACTCTCCAGTAGTACCTTCAGGAAGAAGGCTGACACCTATCGGTCCTATGTGGTGGAGTACCGACTTAAATAAGTTGACAGAGGCAGCACAGGTTCCAATGGCGAAAGCATAACCGAACAATTTTCTCATGCCATGGGGTGAAATATTACACTTGCCTGGATCTAGTGAAAGGATACTACCAAATCCAGTTGGAAGACGATAGTAAGGATTTTACCGCATTTTCAACAGTCAGTGGACAATACCGGTTTAAAAGGCTGAGTTTTGGATTGAAGAATGGGCCTGCAGCATTCCAGGGGGAGATGCAAAGGATACTAACAGGATTCAGCCGGGATAAAGTAGTGGTGTATGTGGATGACGTCCTACTAATATCGAAGGATTTTGACGAACACTTGATAATAATTGAACAGGTGCTACATCGGTTTCGCGAAACGAACGTCAAAATCAAAATTAGCAATTGTAGTTGGGTTCAAAAGGTAAAATTCTTAGGTCATATCTTCAGCAGGACAGGGATAAGGAAACTTCCAGAATTTATGGACCAGGTAGACAAATTGGAAAGACCAACTAATGTGGGAGAATTAAGGCGATATCTTGGGGATGATCAACTTCCAGAGAAAATTTATCAGAAATTGTTCAGGAGTGGCAGCACCTCTCAGTGCGTTAACAGGAGGAAAAAGGAAGGACAAAATCGAATGGGCGGATGAAAGGATTAAGGCTTTTGAAGGTTTAAAACTGATGAAAGAGTCAGTTGAATTAGCATTCCCGGATTTCTCAGAGGGTAGTGAAAAATTGGAACTTTATGAAGATGCGAGCGGATTTGGCATGGGTGCAGGCTTGTGTCAGGAACAAGAAGGCGAAAGGAGAGTAATCGCATATAACTCACTCATTTAGTGCATGTGAAAGGACATCTACTGTAGAAAGGGAACTATTGGCCATAAGATGGGGAATTAGTGATGGGTTTCTTGTAAATACTGCTGTATATAATGTTATAGTGGATGATAATGATAGGAATAATAATATAACATTTCAAGAAATAATAACATTGCAAGAAAGGTCCAGCGTAATAAAAAAATTAAAGGAGAAGATTAGGAATAGGCAATCAATTCATAAATCAGATGTGATGTTAAAGTAATATTACAGATTTAGGGAAGAGTTACGAATGAATGGTACCAAACTGGTAAAAAGGATTAAGGATGACCAATTCAGTGCCGTAATAGGGTTCAAACAAATGGTTAGTATTTGTGTGGTGGTATACCGGAACATGGCTCATATAGGTCTGGAAAAATTAACAAACCTTGTATCAAAATATGTATGGCACCCAAAAGACAAACAATAATTCGGGAAATATGCAGGACATGCTCAACTTGTCAGCTGAATAAAGTGGATCATAGGGTGATATTTCCACCAATTTGGAAGATTCAGGTTGCAAATCCTTTTGAACTTGTTGCAGTTGATGTTATGGCAATGCCAAGGACTAAAAAAGGGAACATAGCTTGATTAGTGGCTGTGGACCATTGTAGCAAATGGGTCGCGGTCAGACCACTAAAGGATAAATCAGTTAGGAGCGTTGTAGAGGCATTTGAAGGCCAGATGCTACCAACATTTTTGAGGCCTCCGTACAAGGTATTAACAGACAATGGGGTTGAGTTTCGAAGCGGCAGGTTTAGGCAGATGCTTCAGGTGTACAATATCGACCATATTTTCAGCAGTCCATACAAGCCTTCGTCTAATGGAGCAGTGGAGCGCGTCAACCGTACCTTCGCAGAGTTCCTTAAGAACATAGCCATAAAGGATCAAGAATGGGACGATTGCTTACCCAAAATGGTCATGGTGTATAACAATACAAAACATTCAGAACTAGGAATATCACCGGCAGAGAAACTTCTGATAGAGACGCACAAGCAAGGAAAGGTATTACCAATTTCCAGGGAGGAACAAGGTAAATGGAAAGAGGGACACCCAAACTGGTTACCTTACGCAGTAGGAGTCAAGGTAAAATCATCTCAGTGGACAGATCTTTGGAGAAGAAACTGAGTGAAAGGTACGTGATTAAGAGATTAAGGTAATTGCAGGAGGGATGACCTATGATGTCGAAGGTAAAGGTAAGATAATGAGAGTACAATATTCACACTTAAGAATATGGGCAGATCCACCTGAATATTTACAACAGTATTTTAAAAATGAAGGAGAATATCGCCCAAAGGTTGAATACAGTGATGAAATAGGAACAGAGGATGAAAAGGAAGTACCATCAACGTACGTAGTATACAATGACCATTCAAGGAGAACAACAAGGAAACATGGAACAAAGACTAAGGAGACATGGGATCTCTTGGAGTAGGCTATAGGCAAGCCTAACCAGAAAAGAGAAATAGGGAACAAACAGAGGATTTAGGGGAAGACAAAACAACTCAAACAGAGGTGGATCCTACGTTGTTACCTATAGACACCAGTGAATTATTGGATTGGATGGATTCAGCACAAGAAGATGTGGACTCAATTTACAGGAATTCGAGGAAGCACTAAGGTTCCCAAACAGCAGCTACATAATAGGGATAAATGTTTCGGATGTTAGTAGTGAAGATCAAGAGGTTTCAGGAGGAAAAACACCGAAACTTGTTTAGGAAGTAATGGTAAGCAATATTGCTCAGGATAATTTAGACATCTCTTATTATAACCCCAGGTCCATCCATGATGAATTGCAGGAAGTAGGCGAAGACCCAGAACGAATGATGATAGAGGATAAACTGGAAGCACAGGGAGGAACCCAACAAGGATTAGAAGTTGGATATCGACCAATGACAAGATCAAGAGGGTCAGCTCCAGATCTTCCATACGTACAAAAAAGGGAGTTAGAATATGAGAAAAGGGATGAGGAAAGAAGAGCTTCCTTTGGAAATTAGGTGAGGTTGTTTCTTTTGGTTTTTTGTTTTTGTTGTTTTTTCTCTAACGTTCTTTTTAAGATTGGATTCCCAATCTTGGAAAGGGGAGTAGTGTAACGGCTCTGGGTCTAACCAACTATAAACCAGAGGAATTAATGGACATTGCTGCAAAAAGGAAAGATCGTCTGCTTGTAAAATTTCGGTGAATTGGTTAGAAAATTAAAAGTTTGAAAGTGCTCAAAAATTTAAAAGAAAGGATTTGGTAAACAAACTTTAAACATCGAACGGTGTCTTTATACAAGGATTGGTTTCCCCG
Organism: Trachelipus rathkii; assembly: GCA_015478945.1. Lineage (NCBI taxonomy): Eukaryota > Metazoa > Arthropoda > Malacostraca > Isopoda > Trachelipodidae > Trachelipus > Trachelipus rathkii. The sequence continues at coordinate 3,332 of JABUQX010120595.1, read as the reverse complement.
TAAATTGGGTGAGTATTTTTTAAAAAGTAAAATTAACTAGGTGACGTATTACGTAAGATTAACTAATGAAAGTTTAGGAAATTTAGTAAGAGATATTAAATATTTTAGAAGTGATAAAAATTTGCATTAGGAAATAGTGTTAAAAGTTTATCTAGGAAAGTTTAAAATGTGTTAGCTATATGATGATAAATGTATTTAAGGTTTTTAAAGAATTAGATACACGGAAAGGAATTATGAAATGCATCTTAAATATTAGGCGATAAAGCAAGTTGACATTTGAATAGGATAAAAGTTTTAAACTATAAAAAGGCTTATAATAGGCGAGGATACAGAAATAGGGAGCCATCTCGAAGTTTGAAAGTAAATGTGTACGTAGCATGGAATAAGCACTTTTCCAATATTTTGAACTTATATATATATATATAGTAATATATATATATTATATATATATATTATATATATATATATATATTATTTATATGTGTGCATATATGAATATAAGGGAAATTTAGCACAAAGAAATTGACTGCGGAAAAAGCACACAAGGGGTTAACGAGTTATTCTTACGTTAGAGCAACAAATCAGGACAGAGATAAAGGAGAATTTCTTTATTATTATTATTCTTATTATTCATTATTATAATTGGGATCATCATTATCATTTTTGCTATTAGATAATTTTATTAGTATTTATCGTTATCGATATTTAGGGGATATTGGTGTGCCCAGGATTTATATTATATTACTACACCCGGGAAAATATTATTGGGATGACTGTGTGAATATTTGGTATTACGTTATTGGATCCCATTTAAATATTGTGAGCAAGGTGGCGGGATCATTTATATTATTATTAATAATTATTATTGTCGAGTGACATAAATCAATAGCTAAACGTAGTTAAGTTTGCCGCGTTCAGGGATTCAGTCTGGAGCGAATATCTGACTGGATTATGGGAACTGATTGAAACAAAAATTCAGGATCCGAGTTGAACTAAATTTGACTTGGTCTAAGATCTTTGAATTTAGGATGCATTTACAGGACATACTCTGGATCACATGTGTGCGAAGCGAGTCACTGATCGGTATAGCACAGCAGACCCAGATAAGAAATCTTGTAAAATTTAACCGAGCATTTGGATACACTACACGACGACGAACTTTTCCCGGAAAAGTTGTGACAGGTAAAGTTCACGATTTTCTTATAACTGGAATCAATCGGAAACAGAATCGTGTTTGAAAGTTGCATATTAATAAGTGGATCTCAAGGCCAAAATAGGAGTCAAAACAAAGGAAGTATAGTTCCGACAACGCTCTATTATTTAAATAAACTGATTTATAACTAAAAATAGTAATTTGTATATATTAGTGTCATATAAAAGAGAAAATATATCATTGGGTGTATGGAACATATTTACGCGTATATATTAAAAAAGGTTCAATAGCGTTAGTCTATAAGGATTAAATAAAACTTACATTCAATTCTCTATTATTTATTATATGAAAAAAACTTACGAACGTGTCTTACTAAAACCTTTGTCTTTTCTACCACTACCACAGTTCTGATAACCTCTCAGACGAACTCTTGCCTCGAAGGTAAAAAATACGAAAAGATTGAGCTTAATTAAGATACAGGAACTAACTAAAAATAAAAAGAAACGATATCAACTAGTGGCTCATTCAAAAAAAATATCAAAATATATATATATATATATATAGTATATATAATATATATATATTATATATATTATATATATATATATATATATAATATATATATATATATATATATATATATATATATTACGGTGCAAAAAAAAAATAAAAAGTTTAGAGCGTGGATGAAAAGAAGAGCCCCTGAGACAAGAGCGGAATATGTGGTTATTAGAAATAGGCTGCGACCATAAAAAGGAGAGCGATAGAGCAGTGTGAGAGGATCGGTGAACAACTGAGACGGGATATGGATATAATAGAAATTAATTATATAGCATGAAAATAAATATGTATATCAGGAGTCTACTGTTGCACACTCAGTAAAGGATAAGGCGGTAGGCTGAGAGTGCACCCTATGAGATCATGATAGGTGGGGAGAGTACTTTTCAGAATTATATCAATACAGACAGGATAAGTAGAAAGAGAACCTTCCGGACGCAGGAGGAACACTCCGAATAACGGTGGATGAGGGTGCGGATACAATGGAAGGTTGGATTGCGCATGGGGAATATTAAAAATGGGAAGAGTCCAGGATGTGATGGGCGGCCGGTGGAGACAATGCGATGTGAGGAGGTCAGGCGATCGTGTTGAAATGTTCAATGATTTCTGGAGAGTGGAGAAGCATACCGCGGAGTGGGCAGGCGATGTCGTGCCCGGTTTCCAAAAGGATAGGCGACTGTTCAATTATAGGGGGCATATCGTTTGCTGCCGGCAATGCCATGAGTTATATGAAAAGGATTGAGAAAGGCTCAGGACGGAGTCGAAGACAAGCTGAATGAAGCACAGTAGGGATTCAGGCCCGGACGAGGTACCTCGGATTTTCTTTGATGATAGAGAAGAGCTGGGAGTGTGATAAGGAAATGTATATGGCTTGGGTGGATTTAGAGAAGGCATTTTGACAAGTGTACCTAGGGTAAAACTTGAGACACTTTATAATATTTATAAAGATAGAACCCAAGTTCATTAGAGTGATAAGGGGACTTTACACAGTAAGTGAAAGTGCCGTCTTAGACGCTATGATTGGACATCGGCTGGCGTGAAAGACAGGTTAGACGGGGGGATGTGTCACCATTGTTGTTCATGCTGTATATGAACAAGTGTATGCGAGAGATTGGGGTAGAAGAGGAGGAGATTGTTGTAATTGCATATGCGGACGATATTGCTCTAAGTTGCCAAGAGACAGGGAAGACGTTCAGAGCTTATGATTGAGGAAGGGTGCTGCGTACGGAGGATTGGAGAAATGAAGAAGACTGAAGTGATGAAGATAGCTAGGGAAGGAGAAAACTTAAACATAGAGATCTTAAGTATTTGGGAGTTACGGTAAGCAGCAGTGGAATGATAGGGTGAATAGAGGAAAGATACTAAACCCAGAGAATTGTCAGTTGTATCCTTGCCTGAGAAAACAGACATGTACGAACAGGTTAAACACTTATTTTTACCACGATCTGAAGACCGGTACTTTTTGTATTGGTCGGAGTCGTGACACTTACAACCAGAACAAGGAGGAAGATCGTGGCCGCCGGAAGATGAGAGGTGTTAAGGATGATAGCTGGGGGACCGACCGAGAGAAGAAGAATTACTGAGATAAGAGAGGAATTGGGGTCGAGGCGGTGGAGGATTT
>JABUQX010120594.1:0-15126 GCA_015478945.1 Trachelipus rathkii | reverse complement strand
GTTGCAGTCATACTAGGAAGATCTTTAAGTGCATCTAAAATGACAAGCCGTCTGCGAGATGATACGTTGGTTAAAACTGAACAGGCATTAAATATCTGGCTCGTAGACATGAATCGAAAACGAGTGCCTTGCGACGGAATAACATTAAGAACAAAGGCCTCTACTCTATATGATAAGTTTAAAAATCGAAATGACAAAGTATAAATTTAGCCAGGGTTGATAATTTCAAAAAGCGTTTTTGCTTTAAAAAATATTAGTACGACAGGAGAATCGACGTCCGCAGATAATGAAGCAGCTAGAACTTTTCCAGATGAATTTATGAAAATAAATGAAGATAAAGGGTAACTGCCTGAACAAGTTTTCAATGCTGATGAAACTGGGCTTCTCTGGAAAAAATGCCAGATCGCACATACATTTCTAAAAATGAAAAGCAGCAAAGGATCGCGTGACAATATTATTTTGCTGCAATGCAGCTGGCCACTTAATAAAGCCTGGCTTCCTTCATAAGTCAGCAAACCTACTTTGTATGATAGGAAAAAACAAAAATCTATTGCCAGTCTTCTGGCAGTCCAATAAAAAAGCTTGGGTCACAGTTGATTTATTTAAAGACTGGTTATAAGTGTTTTGTTTCAGAAATCGAGTTACCTTGAAAATAAAGGAATGCCATTTAAAGGGTTGTTAATACTTGACAATGATGGCGGTCATCCAGAAGGGCTTAAAACTGCCAATGAGAATGTCGAAGTTGTATTTGTTCCAGCCAATACTTCAATTCTTCAAGCTTTAGATCAAGGATTGAATCGATGTTTCAAAGCTTATTACATAAAGATAACATTCACACGGATTTGTAATTTTCTTGATGAGGATTCAAATGCAAACGTCATGAACTGGAGGAAATCTTTAAATATTGCAGACTGTGTAAATTATGTTAGGGAGGCAATTGATCAAATTAAACCCCACTCGGTTAACGCTTGCTGGAAAAATTATGGAGTGAATGCGTTACAGATTTTCAAGGATTTTCAACTGCAGAAGATAAAGTTGCAAACATTGTTGCAATTGCTCATCAATTGGTGGTGATGGATTTGACGGCCTCCACCAAAAAGAAATTTAAGAAATAATTGAAGGGAATAAGGAGACATTAACGAATGATGTTAGCTGAACTTGTTAATTCAGTTTTTGATACTGAAGATGACGATGAAGAAAATGTTGTAGTAAATGATTGGGATTTAAATACATTAGGTGAACTGTGTTTCATGTATGACAAAACGGTTAAATAATTTCATTATCGTCAAAGATCCTTCTATGGAATGCAGTCTCAAAATTAAAAGGGAAATTGAAAAATGATTTAAAACCATATGAAGAAATATTTGATGAGCTAAAGAGGCAAAAGCGTCAATTGATAACGATGTATTTCTCAAAAAAAAGCAGCCTATGCAATCTACAGATTCGGAACCGCCTTCATCTCCAACTCCTTCAACTTCATTTACACTTTGAAAGAAAATATTTTTGTGCGCAATTGGATTAACTTTAAAATTTTATATTACAATACTTAGACTGTTCAATTAAATATAAAAATATATCTCCAAATTTATAAAGGTTTATACATTGTATATATATTTTTTAAAAATACTTTTTTTTGTTCAATTTAAGATGTGTAGAATACTGTACTGTAATGTAATAAATATCCTACTAATTAACTAGTCAATAAAATATGTTTATATACTATACTGTAAATAACATTATATGTACAAATTTATTTAATTAAGGATAAATAAAATACTGCTGATATTTTATTCACCTTATACAAAGGTAAAAATTTTAAATTAATGATTTTTCAAAGGAATTAAAGTTGTATACGCGATGTCGCCTATAACTCGGGAGGTCACTAACCTAACCCAAAGCGTTCTATTAAATATAACTATGTATATATATATATATATATATATATATATATATATATATATATATATATATATATATATATATATATATATATATATATATATATATATATATATATATATATATATATATATATAAAATAAATATATAAATGCCCTCTAAAATGCCCAAATTGGACAAATGCCCAGATAAATGCCCAGGGCATTTGCCCAATTCTTAAGTGCCCGGGCATTTACCCATCACTAATGAGAAGTATGAATTCCAAAAAGTGTCAAAATTCATCCCACGAATGAGGTGAATTGGGCCACCACATTTTTATTCTTATTTTATATATCATTATTGACATTTTTATTACTTATTAGTAATTTTAATATAATAAACAATTACTATATTAGGTAAAAATTAAAATATAAAATTAAATTTATACATAAAAGAGGAATTCAAACAGATGGCCCAATTCACCCCACAATGGTGGCTCAATTCACCCCTTTAAGGTAAGTCTAAATGAGCTTTATAAAACTATTAATTAATAAATTATTAGTTAATTAATAATTAATAAAACTATTATTAAATTATATTTGTGAGCTATATGACCTACTATAGGCCCATGATTTTCAGAAAAAAATTCAAAAAGTGTATTAGGGAAAAGTGGGGAGCGAAGTTATACCTAAAGTGGCTCACATCAGCCGCCCGATGCTATGTTACAAAAAAATATGTGGGGAATAGTGAAAAGCTGAAAATCGACAATCCTCTTTAGAAAAAAAGATTACAACCTCTCGAGTTATTAAAAATCCCATGGGTTTCTTATAAAAAAATAAAAATTTAAATTCAGGCAATGCATGGGTAATCTAAATAACTAAAAATGCAAGCTTACTCAAATTAAAATGATTTAAGTCTTTAGGAAAAAAAGTAACAGCCTCTCAAAGTTTAAAATTTTCCCATAGGCTTTCTTATAAAAAAAGATTAGTGGGCCTCATGCTCATTTTAGGGCCATCCTAGTTCTGGTTATGATAAGATATGTTTAAGTATACATAGATTTTCTTTGTGTATACCACACCTAACAAAACATATCATAACCTGAACTAAAGGGCCTGAAATGAGACCTAAGCTGGATGGATCAAAAATGAAAAGTCTATGGGAGTTTTAACAACTTTGAGAGGCTATCCTAGAACAACAATTTTGTTTTCACTATTCTTCATTATTATTTTTTTTAGACAATAGCTAGCTTATCATAACCTAAACTAGGATGGCCCTAAAACGAGGACGAGGCCCACAAATTTTTTTTATAATATGGGAAAATTTTAAACTTTGAAAGCCTGTAACTTTTTTTCCTAAAGACGTAAATCATTTTTGTTTTTTTAAGCTTCATTATTATTATTTTAGAGTATATCCTGTGATTAAAAAAAAAAAAAAAAATTTATAAGAATTTCCTATGGGAAACTCAAATTTTGAGAGGCTGTAACTTTTTTTCCTAAAGACACCGATTTTCTTTTCACTATTCTTCATTATTTTTTTTTTTACAGCATATCCTGTAATTTTCATAAAAATCAGGGGGGACACCCCTCTGCCCTACCTCTTATTTACTTATCACATGATTATTTTTTTTATTTTTTTAAGTTTAATTATCTTAAAATTATTGTTTTTGTCCCTTTTTTGGTTTTATTTATATAATTTGTCCTCAATTTCAAATTTGAAAATCTGGAATACCCCTAAAAAAGGCCTGACTGTCAACTTCATACAGTGATGGCTCTTCCATCAGCTTCTCATGAGAGAAAACTGCGTTCTCCACAATCAGGAAAAAACGGAAGGCATAGGTCTTAAAGAAAAAAAATGATAAATATACAGCTGAGGTGACTAACATTTACGTAACTATTGTATCAAGACAATAAACTTTTAATTTACAAAAAATAGTATCGAAAAATTCTTTGTAGTCTTTTTTTATCGTTTCAATTGCATTTTAAATGTATATTTTCACTAAAAATATTAAAAATAACCACTAAAAACAACAATTTCAGACTTCCTTTCGTTCGTGTGGGGATGAATAATCGCGAGAAAATGTATATAGGCCTATATATTAGGGATGGCAAAAAAATATCGATATATCGATAGTTTGAGACTTTGAGCTCAATATATCGATATTTTTGCGATATAATTATATTTTTTCTTAATATCGAAAGCCAATATATATATATATTTTAACCTTAATAGAGCCGTTTTCGTTTTTGCATTTGTGCTAACGCTGGAAAAGAAATGCTAATCCAGTTTTAAGGCGTTTTCGATTTTGCACTTTTGCTAACGAAATTTAGGAAAAAGCTAATTGTTAATTTTATTTCTCCATCTATCTAGAGTAAATTTAAATGGTTTTCATTTTGAAAATGAAATTAGAGTATTTTTTTTTTATCAGAACAAAAAAAAGGTATTTCAATTTACCATGCTCTAAAAAAAATTGCCAAAAAAATCCTATACCTAAAATAAACTTTGTTTCTTTTGCATTTTTTAGATTAATTGTGTCCCAAAATACATTCCAGCCCACATTACCATAGGCCTAGCCATTCACAACGAAATCTGAAAAAGAAAATGGCCCAGTGTTTGCAAGAAATTTTTCTGACGCTAAAAGGTAATGTGGGTTCTTACGGACCCACATTAGAAAAACAGGGAGGGGGCAGAGAAATAAAATTAAAAAAAAAAAAACAATTAACCCATACCTAACGCAATTCCCTGAAGGAAAAACGGATGAAGCCAGGGAATTCCACAGAATAGATGTGGCTGGAAAGAAAGAGGTATCACAAAGAGAGAGCCTTGAGTTCACAGTATCCACACAGAATTCATGCGACAACAAAGCACCTCTAGTAAAAAAAGAAGGAAAAACGGATGAAGACAGGGAATTCCACAGAATAGATGTGGCTGGAAAGAAAGAGGAACCACAAAGAGAGAGCCTTGAACTCACAACTCACACATAATTCATGTGACAACAAAGCACCTCAAAAAAAGAAGGAAAAACAGATGAAGGCAGGGAATTCCACAGAACAGATGTGGCTGGAAAGAAAGAGGTACCACAAAGAGAGAGCCTTGAGTTCACAGTACTCACACAGAATTCATGCGACAACAAAGCACCTCTAGTACTACGATGGTGATTCAGTTTTGGCGGAATGAGAGAGGTCAACTCTCGAGCACCTGTCGTTGTAATACCTATAGTTGAGAGATAGAGCGCCAATGTCGTGTCGAATTGAAAGAGGGTCAAGGGAGTTTGAAAGTAAAGGACAGTTTATTAGTATTTTAGCTTTAGACTCAACCCTATACAAAAGAAGGATGGAACCGGAGTCACCCCAAATATGAGAACAGTACTCCATACAAGGGCGGATAAGAATACTGGAGTAACTGAGCAGAAGAAAAAATTCTCGCAATTTGAACAAAATTCCCAGCTTCCTTATATATTCATTATATACACACACACACACACACACACACATTATATATATTATATATATATATATATATATATATATATATAGCTTATATATATATAAAGTAATATATGTGTCTGTGTTGTGGGTGTGTGTGTTGTGAGAACTACAGTATAAGTACCCGCAGATATTCTCTAAAAAGAGGTCTAAGATAGTTACAAGAAAAATAATAACACTATATATCTAAGATAGAAAGATCTAGTTTGACATTGCTGACTGCATTTCTGATCACCGAGAAGAGAGCTTTATATAACAGAATTATGATTCAATTTCTCGAATGTGTGTACAACGACAGAAAGGACGGTCCAGCTGCATGGCTGGTCGTGTTGATTTAAAGTTGGAAAGGCTTTGAAGAAAGGGAAAGGCTGAAGGAGAAGCCACGATTGCAGGAGCTAAGAGAAAAAGAAACAAAATCGTACCTACAGCAAACCAAGAAAACGTAATTTTTTGTTTTAATTTTTAAATTAATTTTTCATTTCATTCATGTGAAGAAGTCAAACTCTCTTTTCACAGAATGACGAACAAGATCTATCTCATTAATTACTATTCGTTTTTTCTCTCTTCTCTTCCACAGAACCCCCCCCCTGCAAAAGGAACATAAAGAGCCTCTATCACTCCGCGAGCCTGCTTGAATTTCAGAAACTTATTCAAGCAGAAAGAAAGCTAGTCATGCGAGCCACCTACTATTACTCTCTGGTCTCTCGAAAGATGGAAGACTGTCTCTCCGTGCCAATACTAGCAAACCCCTGTGTGCTGAGTGGATTAAGTGAAGGGGCTGATACGTGTCCTAACTCTGATCACAAAAAAAAAAATAGAACAATCAGCAGTGAAATCTCCTAAGCTCGCCCTGAACAAATCTCTCCTTCCATTGTTACTCGGACAGAATAGAAACATTTACGGGACAGGGAACGCCATGCGAATCTATAATTGCAACAGCTGAGGCTCGTTAGATGTTAACACTGAAGAAATAATTTTGAGCCGCAGCACACTATTAGAAGACGTAGAAATTCATTCAGGCAACAAAGAACATGATAAAATAAAAAAATTAAGTTCAAATAAGAAATTAGAGGGAATAGTTGTTACACTGGATGGTAAGATGTTACCAGAACACTCCTTCAAGAAAGAAAACTTGTAGAGAGGTGGCCATTTTTGTGAGCAATGGAGAAGAGGAGCAGCTTTTTAGGGGTACCAGCTTTAGAGAATAGTACAGGATATTCCCAGTCAAAAGCTGTAGCTGATGAAAGTTTAAAAGACTGGGGGCTAGCGGAAAATGTAATAGCAATGTGTTCGACACTTACACAATAAAAAACACGTGGGTCATTGGTAAGGGAGCTGTACTCTGCTGGAGAAAGGCATTTAGGGAAAGACCTGTTATATTTGGCCTGTCGCTATCATATTTTGGAGATGATCCTAAAAGCACTTTTCGATTGCAAAATTGGGGTTAACCACTTGGTCCCTCAACACAAGAAAATGATCAAGAGATTCCCAGGTCTTCTTTGGTCTTAATATAGACCAGAATCAGAACAAAGTAAGGAATTGTGGACCAGAGAATTCAAACATTACCCTATTAAAATATCAGACGAAGTAGTAGGGAGCTTTCTGCAAAGTGAGCTACAAGAACATCACCAAGAGATGATTATCTAGAAACTACCCAAAACCCAATGTTGATTTTCATCGGGAAAAGTCCTCTCCGAAGAATGTAAAATTTAGGGCTCTTGGAGCATTCAGTCACGCCAAACGCGACACCCGGCAAATCCATCTGGCAAAAAGCCAAATTGTACTTATGCACTTAAAATATTTAATTGCTCTTCGATGAGCAAAGCTTCTATTAAAACCAGAATAGTCAGAATTACAACTTCGTTGAGGGACATCAATTTATTTCTTATTATATTATATGTTAAAATGTGGTTTACTGCTTCCAATGCTATCACAGCTCCAAAATCAGTTTTTAAATTTATCAAAGATACATTAGAATACCGAGAAATTGACAGAGGTGTTTTGGGAAAAATTTTACAGAAGTTATTAAATCATTTATGGTACCTTAACCCACAGCACGTTTGTTTTGCTTTATTGGCGAAGAAATTACCGCCAGTGCGCGAAAAGAAAATGGCCGAAAAGAAACAGTCTTATAAAGATGATAAAGATGATGAAGTTTTGCGTGTGAAAATAAACAATGAAATGGTGAAGAGAATATTTCAAGGAGAAGACCTGTCCTATTTCATAACTGAACAAAGCCTGAGTTTTTTTGGAAAATGTAGCACATCATTAAACTTTCTACATGAGGATCCCAGTGTCTGAAATGAAAATTTAGAATATCTGAAATGCTTTGGCCTGGTGGCACATTTAAAAGTTGTTAATGACACTGCAGAAAGGGGAGTTAAACTTATTCAAGATGAGTGGGCCCGACCCGAAAAAACCCACCCGGGTATTTCAAAAAATCCACTTGAAAAAACCCGCTATTTTGCCACTTGGGTTTTTCAATTTTTTTTTTCAGAATGTAAAAATAGTAAAACCAAAAATGAAAATATTAGAAATTATACTCTTTTACTTAGTAAATGTTTTATAAACATTTTTAATTCATGTTGTTTGTGAAAGAAATAAATATATATATATATATATTATATATATATAATATATATATATATATAATATATATATATATAATAATATTATATATATATATATATATATATATATATATATTATATATATATATATATATATATATATTTCAAATATCTTTTTAAAAAAATCCAGTTGAAAAAAACACATATTTGCCTACTGGGGTTTTTATCCAATTTTTTTTCAGAATTAATTGCATGTAAAAAATAGGTTAAAACAAAAATTGAAAATATTAGAAGTTATTTACTCCTTACTTAGTCAAATATTATAAGATCATTTTTAATTTCATCTGTCGAAAAGAATTATATACTAGTATATATATATATATATATAGTATATATAATTATTATATAATTATTATATACTATATATATAATATATAAATAATAATATATATATATATATATATATATAATTATATATATATATATATATATAAATCTATATATCTCTATATATATATATATATATATATATATATACATTATAATATATATATATATATATATATATATATATAGTATATATATATATATATATATATATTATATATTATATATTGTATGAGCCGTGTCCAAAAAGTGACCTGCTTAGATTTTTTCGAGATGGTGAGGATTAACCAGGTCTTAAGGTTTGTATCATTTCAAAAAAGTACTTCAATTCAACACTTAAAAATGAGACGTTGTTGGCAAAAAAAAAAAACTGATATTTTTTGGTCAAGAAATTCTTTTTGTGCAGTTGTCATTTTAATGGTATATTTAGACAAATTCTTTTGAGTTTTGATGTGTCAGATACAGATAACCATGTTTTCACTGTTGAATGTCTTGCAGCCATCGAAAATTAGATGAATCCCTTTCTTCTACATCTGCTAAGATCCATACTTGATTCACTAGATTTTTCCAGAATATGACAAGCGCTTTTACAAGATTTTTCCGATGCACTTTTATTCTTTTCAATTTTATTGCTAACTGTATCACTGTAAATATTTACATTTTACTTTGCTGTTGCCTTAGACATTCAGAACCTCAATCCATTCATTTCCTAGTTTTTTTTCCGGATCCAAGAGTCTTTGGCATTACTGTTATTAAATCAAACTTTAAAAACTTAACAAAATTGAAAACAAACAATTAAATTAATATGAAATGGCATTAATGCTGAAAAGGAAAGGAAAAATGAAAAAAAACCCAATTTTCCCCGGTTTTTTTTCGGGTTTTAGATTGAAAAAACCCGAAAAACCCCGGGCCCACTGGGTTTTTCAAAAAAAATGGGTTTTTTGCCAACCCTGGTTAAACTTATTCAAGATTACAGCCAGACCCTTACACACGACGAAGATCAAAGACAATATCTTCTCCAGGTGGTATCGGAATGTCGCAATCTTTATCCCGACACATCTAGGACAACTTTGTAATGTTCTTTAAATCTTTAAACTTTTTTGTACAATATGGCCAATCCGTGGATACATTCAAACACATGAGAAAAATGGTCGAGAGATTTTTATTTTAAAAAGGTTTACGTCGATTTTACCTGTCAAAGATTTGGGTATAGGTCCAAACAATTACCGTTTCCACAGCTCTGCTTTATAGTAAAGCCAAATTAAGAAAACAGTTCAATGATAAACAAGGAAAAAATAAAAAAAAATTAGTTGCTTTGGATAGCTTTATCATTAGGAAGAAGGAAACTCTTTTATGTTACTTCTCAGTTTAAGTTAAACGTTATAAACTATAACTAAGTACTTTATAAAAAATATAAATTCAATAAAATGAAATTTTTTTTTTAGGGTTTAGAATAAATACGTGAAATTTAGAAATGAAGTAAAAAAAAAAAAAAAACTATTATAAGGAATTTCAAACTTGAAACATGGTAGTAGCACTAAAATAACTGGAAACAATAGACATTAATAAAAATCAAAAAAGTTTTATTTATAAAAAAATAATTTTTTTCTGCTTTCATAACATAAGAAAAGTAATACAACTTAGCACAATAAAAGCATCCATTTACACCATATCTATCATCATTTTCCTTACTAGCACTAAAGCTTCAGTCTCCTTAAGCCTACTACTGCCACCTACTTATCGTAATCTACCAGACTACTAATATAAAGATTACTTAATTCTAAAATAAAAATAAATTATAATAATTCATATTTTAAAAATAAGGACTGTCGTAAAAATCAATGTTCATTTTTAACACTCAATCTTTAATAAAGATTCAAATGTTTTTATGTTTTCTCTGAAGTTTCTTTTATGTTCTGTGTGGGTTCGGAAGGTAACTTTTAAATGACTTTTTCGGATTAAAAACTTTGTATCACAGTAAAACACTTTAAATGGTTTTTCACCTGTGTGGGTTCGAAGGTGGACTCTTTAAATGACTTTTCTGACTAAAACTTTTCTCACAGTCAGAACACCTAAATGGTTTTTCACCTGTGTGAGTTCGAATGTGGCTTTCTAAATTATTTTTATTATTAAAACTTTTATCACAATAGGAACACTTAAATGGTTTTCACCTGTGTGGGTTGAAGGTGAACTCCCTAAAATATTTTTTTATTTGAAAACTTTTACACAGTAAGAACACACTTAAATGGTTTTTCCCCCGTGTGGGTTCGAATGTGTCTTTTCAAAGTACTTTTATCAATTAAACTTTTATCACAGTGAGAACACTTACAATTGGCTTTCACCTCGTGTGGGTTCGAATTGTGGGTTTTCTAAATGATGTTTTATGATTTAAAACTTTTATCACGTAAGAAACACTTAAATGGCTTTCACCTGTTGTGGTGTCGAAGTGTGAACTTTTTAAATTATTTTTAACAATTAAACTTTTATCACAGTAAGAACACTTAAAATGGTTTTCACCGTGTGTGGGTGTTCGAAGGTGAACTTCTAAATTACTTTTCTGATAAAAACTTTTCTCACAGTGAGACACTTAAATGGCTTTTCACCGGTGTGAGTTCGAATGTGTCTTTTTAAATTACCTTTATCATTAAAACTTTGTATTTCACACGTGTGAGAACACTTAAATGGCCTTTTTCACCTGGTGGGGTTCGAATGTGGGTTTCTAAAAATGATGTTTATGATTAAAACTTTTATTACAGAGTAAGAACACTTAAATAGCTTTTCATCTGTGTGGGTTCGAAGGTTTGACTTTTAAATTACTTTTTTCCTGATAAAACTTTATCTACAATGAGAACAACTTAAGTGTTTATCCACAAGTTGGGGGTTCGAATGTGGGCTTTAAAAATGGTTTATGATTAAAACCTTTTCTCACAGTAGAACAACTTTAAATGGTTTTTCACGCGTGTGGGTTCGAATGTTGTTTTTCTAAATCATGTTCGATTAAAGTTTTCTTCGTAGTAGGGACACTGAAAGAGGCCTTTTCTACCCGTGTGGCTTCGATTGTGTCTCTTTAAATATGATTTACTAACAATCTTTGGCACAAATAAGAGCAGGAATGCTTTATAAGTATTATTACACTTATCAGTATCCAAAACGGAAATTTCTTTCTTAAAAATATTTTTGCAATCATTATTGTCATTTTCAATATTTTTATTAAGCATTACTGAAGTAGGACCACTAAACATTGTTGATGTTTTCGTATCAAAATTTCTGGACCTTAAAAAGTAGCTCTGCCTCATAATAAGTTTTGCCTGTGGTAAGGCGCCTTCTGCTTCAACTTTAACTGAAAATAAAATACAAAATGAAACAAACATTAATAAATATGTCATTTAAAAAAAATTGTGGAAAAAATAAGTTTTTGACAAAAAAAAAATCCACCCTCATTACTATTTCAATAAGCTAAATAAATTTAAATAATAGTTGCGTCCATGCAAAAAAATTATGACCCATAATTTGAGAAATTTTAAGTTATAACGTTTTTGAACCAGATTGTGAAAGGTAATAACGTCATTAAAACAATGACGTCAAATCAGAAATAATCGCTCATAATCTGAAAACAACAATAAATTTTTATGACTCCCGAGAGCAGGCTATGCCTAGCTAACACGAACGTCGACTCCGAGAATGCTTTTGTAATACAAAAATTGTGATTGACTCGTCAGTTTCAAATCATGAAAAATCGTCAATCCATTAATTTTAATAAGTGCGCAGGAAATAAGTATTACTATAGGATTTTTCTTTCTAGAATATAAGTACTTCCTCTGTTGTGTGTGTGTGTGTGTGTGTGTGTGTGTGTGTGTGTTGCAATACTGCATTAATATTTTGCGTAGTGCATCTGTACTCTGTGTGTGTGTGTGTGCGAGAGAGAGGAGAGAGAGAGAGAGAGAGAGAGAGAGAGAGAGAGAGAGAGAGAGAGAGAGAGAGAGAGAGAGAGAGAGAGAGAGAGAGAGAGAGAGAGAGAGAGAGAGAGAGAAAAAAGCAGAGTGGGTTAGGGACCAGAAAAGCTAATATCTCAAAAGCTGCTTTACTAATACTAGAAATATCAGAAATTAGATTCACATCGGATTCCATGATGCTATCGTTAAAAATGCTAAATAAAGAGATAGCTCCAGGGATAGACAAATATAGGGTTTAACAAATTATTGTGCTCACATGCCCATTTACAGACTGTTTTGATAAAATAATGGAGGGTATTGAGGAGATCCCAGAATGGTTCACAGTGTAGGAGAAACAACCTTATTACCAAAATCGAAGACAAAAGACTTCAGTAAATATAGAACAATAATCTTCCTTCCGACATTGTATCAAACACTGGCTGCAGTGGCTAGATCAAGGAAGCAGGACCGCATAACAAGCAATAAGATAATGAAGGATGAGCGAAATGGGTGAAGTAGGGGTTGTATGGAACAAAGGAACAGTGGACAATAAAAAAAAGGTGGTAGATAACAACAGCAGGGCACAAAAGAACCTGGATAGACAGAGTCAGTCCATCACTCGTGGCTAGTGATGCGACATTTTTTTTCTTTTTAAACGTTAAAAAAAAAAACTTTTTTAAGAACTTTACTTAAGATCGCCTAAAAGGACAAGGCACTTCGTACTATAGTTAAAAGAGATTTACAAAAACCTCAACAACTTAGAGTGGAAATTAAAGTTCTCGCTAGTTCATATGCCAAAGAAAATAGATCTTTATTGATTGAGTTATTTGATGAAATGATTGATAATGTAGAGAAATTTGAAGGAATAACTATCAATTCCGCAATTGGATTCAAGCACAAATTAGGTGATTTTAAATTTATTTTTCTACTTGAAGCATTTAGTGAAATATTTTCCTTTACTGATGTTTTATTTAATGTCCTTCAGTCAAAAAAGTTTGGATATTACTTATTGTGTTAATGAAGTTAGGAAAACTACTAAATTGATGAGGAAAAGGCAAGATCTTTTTCTCTTAAAATACATGACAATGTTAAAGGAAAATTTTCCATCAGAAAACATCGTGATTACTATAGAAATCTATATAAAATATCATTCAAACAGTTGTGAATAAAAACTAAGAGTCAGATTCTAAATCTCTGGAAGATCTTGTTTTTATAGAACTATTAAAACAGTCATAATTTTTAAACAATACGCAAAAAGATTTCCAAGAAACCTTTCAGTCTCCAAGCATAATTTACGGAAGCCATTTTGACAAAATTCGACTGCAGAACGAATTGATAGTTGTTTATTCTTCGGATTGATTTTAGAAATAAAAGTATTGCACAACTAATAAAACACTTTCAAGACAATGAACTTTATGAAGTTATGCCTGAATTTTTTAAACTTTGCCAGCTCATTGCTACGATACCATCTAAAACAGCAACAGTAGAAAGAAGCTTTTCTGCATTGAAAATAATAAAGTATATCAGAGGAATACAACAAGCGAAACTTGATTGTCAAGTATTTCAATGATGTCAATAGAAAGGAACCTTCTCTTGAAGTTAAGAAATTCAGAAGATTTTTTCTGAAAGAATTATAAATGAATTCATAAAAAAGGAAAGGAGGATGGATTTTATATTCAAATAAGGAAGTACATATATTATAATCTAAATATATAATAAATAGTATATATATATATATAATATATATTATATATATATATATATATATATATATATATTATATATATATATATATATAATATATATATATATATATATATATTATATATATATATATATATATATTATATATATATATATATATATTATATATATATATATATTTATTATTTGCATGACCGGCATAATGGGTCACTGCACGCCACTTGATATATATATACTATATATACTATATATATATTATATACTATATAATATATATATATATATATATATATATATATACTATATATATATAATATATATATACTAATAATATATATATATTATATATAATATATAATATATATATAGTATAAAGAATACATTTTTAAAATAATTTTGCTTTTTTACGTTAATTAATTTAAATCTCATGGACATATTAGTACGTTTTATGTTCAGGTACTTTTTATTGCCCTGCTTATCTAAGAAATTGCCTATATATATATATATATATATATATATATATATATATATATATATATATATATATATATATAATATATATATATATATATATATATATATTATATACTATATATATATATATACATATATATAATATAATATATATTACTCATATATATATATATATATATTATATTATATATATTATAATATATATATATATATATATATATATATATAAATATATATATATATATACTATATATATATAATATATATATCATATATTATATACTATATATATATATATATATACTCCGTGTTTACGCGGGAAGTAATGTAGCACTCCATTACAACTTTGTAAAAATTTTTAATTTATGTTTGTACTTATGCTAAGATTTGCGCGAGCAAAATTTTAGCATAAGTCAAAGTGAAATACTATATAAACCCGTCATTTTGAGATACTCTTCAATCAGATAAAGTCAGTCAGATCAAATTATTAAGAATCAAAAGAAAATCTCACACAAGATACTCTCTTCAGAAATCCTCCCGGCAAGAGCGATAAACTTCAAGGAAAAGGCTGCGACTTGAATTTCGATCACAAATTTTCGCCGCTTAACGAAGAGTCTGAGGGAAGTTCGAAAAACGCACTGAAAAGGCTGCGGGACTTGCAATTCACCTTACTAAGGAGTATCTCCAACAGAAGGGACT